>JAKSZT010032673.1:1712887-1765224 GCA_026826555.1 Tolypeutes matacus | reverse complement strand
GCCGGCTCCGCCCCACCCGCGGGCGCCCCAGGCCGGGCCGGGCCTCACCGGGGAGGCGGCGGCGCCGACCGGGCGCCGGGGCTCGGGGCTCCGCTCCTCGGTGCGGCCGTCGCTGCCGCTACCGCCGCCGCCGCTCCCGGTGCCGGTGCCGCGGCCTCCGCAGCCGCCGCCGCCTCCACCGCTCGGGGGACATTGTCCCTTTAAATCGTTCCCCCCGCCGCCCCGCCCCCCGGCGCGCCGCCGTGACCTCAGCGCGACAGCCCCGCCGCGCCGCCATGATGGGGAGGTCCGGGGGGGGGGGCTCCCACCCTGCACCGCCCCGGGGGGCGGGGGGAACAGCGGGCGCGCCGCCATGTTGGGAGTGGCCAGGCTGGTCAACCTTAAAGGGCCCACAGGGCCTGAGAGTCTGGGGAGCGGCCCTGTTACCATGACAACTGCCCCCCAAGGGTTCCCCATCACCCCACTGGTTCTTCCTACACCAGGCCCGCTTATATACCAGAAGAGTCGGGTGGGGTGGCTCACAGAAGTCTCCCCATGGGTCATTCATAAGTCCTGGACTCCACCGACCAATCTCTAGCCTCCAATTCCCTGGCCTCAATCAGCTACCTTCCAACCACAAGTTCATCCCATCTTCCCCCTTCTCCACGCTGCACTTGAGCACCTCCATGCCCTCACAGCCGCCCGAGGCCCCAGTGCTGGGCCCCCTCCTCCACCTAGCCCCCTGGATCACAGCCTCCAGGTCTACCCCACCATGCACATATAATAGACCTCGAGGCTTCTCCCATCCACCTGCCCAACCACCCATCCATCTCCCCATTCATTGATCCACTCACCCCATCAATCAACCCATCCAATCCATTAACACCCATCCATCCACCCCTCCAACCATCTGTGCATCCGTCCACCTCCCACTACCTGCCCCCCCATCCACCACCTGAGCACACCCCTAGTTATCCACACAACCAAGCACCTCTTCCTACACCAATCCTTCCATTCCACCCAAACACCAAACATCCATCTAGCCATCAACTGTGTGTGTATTTGCCTGCCTCCTCCACTAGAGGCTGAGCTCCATGGGAACCTGCCGGTCTGATTCATTACTGTTTCCCCACTGCCCAGCTCAGAGTCTCAACAAATATATGTGGAATATACATAACCACTCCATGAATTCAAATATTTATTTCTTACTATCAGGCGGGTCTTTTCTAGGCAGACATACCCATCTTTTCTAACTTTACCTACTCAGCCACTCACCCACCAGGTCAAACACCCAAGAAATGCTTACCTATTTATTTGCCTATTGATCTATCCACCCTACCCCATCACCTACCCGTGATTCAAATGCCCCACTCATTTACCACCACCCTCCAACGCAGAGCTCAACTATATCAACGCCTGCCCACCCCTTCCTTCATCAGCTGCCGGACACCTCATGTAGCTGACCCTGACGCTATCAGCCATGAGGCGTTATCAGCCATGAGGGAGCTTGGGGTTTGGGGGTCGACAAAGATTCTCCTATCCAGGGCCTGGGTAAACAGCAGGGTGGGGGCTTCTTTGTGAAGTAGGCACTTCCCCAAACTGCCTTTTGTTGAACACCTTTAACTATGGGTCCTACACCGTGAAGGGACCTTTTAGACCCATTTCACAGATAAGCAAACTGAGGCTCTGAGAAAATGGAGGCTGAAAGAGAATCTGCTTACGTTGGCCCCTCCATCTGTGAGGCCCCCAGTTAGGGCATAATCTGGGAGACCTGAACGGGGACACCTAGGGGCAAAGAAACCACTGTGTTTTTTTTTTTGTTAACTGAAATTAAGACTTTACTGGGTGACCTCATATTGCCAGGCTGATTGGGTTGAAGCAGGGGTGTCCACACCCCACTCGGGCGGCCATCTCTCTGCTCTCAGACCACGTGAGGCGAGGTGGGCAGCTCAGGTGGTGTCTCCGTTGGCGAAGGGTGCTTTGAGGGGCGGTGGCTGGCTTCGGGACCCCACCGTCCTGGGCAGAAGCTGGAGGCTTCGGACCACGTCCTCGCGCTGTGCTTGAGTAGGCTCCATCTCAGCCAGGGCGCGCTCCTGGGAAGACAGTGGCAGTGGGTGGGCTCGGGGCTGGGGAAGGGTTGCACCTCGCCTCTTGCTCCCCCACCACCCAGACCGGCCCCAGGGCTTGGGCAGGGGTCTCACCAGATTCTTCAGCGTGTGACTCTCACTGCTTGGAGGGCTGCGCTCTGGATCCAACTCTGATGTTCTGTAGGGGTCAGGGGCGCGGGGAGAAGTCAGAAGCTGACGGGCGCCCCCCCTCCAGTTCGGGGGCTCAGAATCAGGGAGCGAGGGGGCGGGGCTTCTAGTGGAGGCGGGGGTAGTGCGGGCTGGGGGAGGGGCCTAAGGAAGCCTGGAAAGGGTCCCACCAACCTTTGGAGGCGGGACTTGGCCAGGCCCTGGTGGGGTCCTGACGTGCATCCGGGAGCCCCCAGCCTGGTCCCGAGGGACTGACCGAGGAGTGGGGCCTGAGAGGACCTGCCAGGCTTAGGGGACGGGGCCTGGACCGGCCCACCTGGAGGCGGGGCTGCCCGAGGGGGCGGGGCTCACCCCTCCCCGAGCCTGGCGTCCAGGTCCCGCAGCTGGCCGCGCAGCTGCTCCTGCTGCTCCGCCAAGGCCCGGACGTGGGCGCCCAGGGACTGTACCAGGCCGGACAGCGCCTTCTGCTCCTCGCGCAGGGCGGCCACCTCGCTCTGCAGCTCCGCCAGCTGTGGGGACCCGGCAGCCGTAACTTGGACCCACCATCCCAGGCCCTTCTTTTCCCGGGAGGCCCTGACCACTCCCGGCCCGGTTGGGGCGCCTCACCCGTGCTGTCCAGCAGGGGAAAGTGAGGCTCAGAGAGGGTAGGGCTAGGCCCGGGGTCGCCCAGCACGGCGGGCTGGGTATTTGAATATTTGAACCCTGACCTGCCTGGCCTTCGGCCTTTCTCCCAGTCCTCCCCGCATCGCCCCCCTCCCCGCCTCGCGCGTACCCGGGCTGGACCTTACCTTGCTCACGGGTCGGTGCGTGCCCGGCGCCTGGTCCCCGCCCCGCGGCTGGTCCAGTTGGCGCTGCCAGGGCACCGACGGCTTCCGGGGCAGCGAGGCGGAGGCGCCGGGCCGGCCGCGGGGCGCCGGGCCGGTGCGCACGGAGCCCTTGGGCCGCGGCCGGGGCCCCGCGGACGGACGGCGGCGGGCGGGGCGGCCGGCGGGGACGCTCTGGGTGCGCTGCACCGGCCGGGGTCGCCGCGGGGGCAGCTCCTCGTCCCGCCGCTGCCGCGCCCAGCTCCCCGCCCCGTGGACGCTGCGCAGGGACTGGCTTTTGGAGATGAGCGGGGTGTGCTTGGGGAGGTCCCGGGGAGCCAGGAAGCCAGGCTTCTCCCCTGCAGAGAAGCTGGGGTGGGGTGGGGAGGGGGACTCAGACCCTCAACTGGGCCCTGAGCTGACCCCCACCCCTGGCCTTTTACTTCTATTTAATCCTCCTTTTGACCCTGATGGGGCCCTGCTTTTGCCTTCTGACTACCCTACCATCCTCTGTGACCTTGGCATGATCCTAGCCTAACCCCTGATCCCTGTCTAACCTCAGAAGTTCAACCCTTGCTTAGCCCTTGAGCAGCCCTCCCCTTAACCCCTGATTCCAGTCTGACCCTGCGTTTGAACCCCTGGTGGAGCAGAGTCTCTGACCTCTGACTCCAGATATGGCCCCATGACCTGACATGACCTTGTCTTGACTTCCGACCCCCATCTGACTCCGGGCCTGACCTCAGTTTACCGCTGATGGCTGCATTACTAAATTTAACCCCAATCTGTATATCTCAGTAAAACTGCTTTAAAATAAATAAATAAATACGCAAGAATAGCCAGAAATAGCAGCTATGTACAGCAGGGGAAGAAGAGAGAGATTGAAAGGTGAAGAATTTTTTTGTTTGCTTTTCTGTTTTTTTTTTTTTTTTTTTGTATAATAATTATTATTATTGAAATAACCCCAATATAACTCCTGATTTGACCCCATCCTCAACCTCTGACAGAAACCTGACCTCTGGCCACAATGTCACCTTCTCTCTTTGATCCCAGACGTGATCTCTCTGTGGCCTCCGGCATGACCCTCTGACCCCCATTGGACCCTGAGCCTAGCTTTGACCCCGTCCTTGCTCCCACCCGAGTTGCGGCAGGCCAGGTTACCTGGGGTGGGTCTGGGCGGGGGGCGGGGGGAGCTTCATCGGCACAGACACAGGTACCGGCCGGCCCTCCTCGATGGCACGCAGGATGGTGGGCAGCGGTTCCAGGCTGTCGCGGGTCATCTGGCCAGATTCAGAGGATGCTCAGCAAGCTGTCGGGGCCAGAGGCGCCCCACCTTCCTGCCTCCCCACCTGCTGCTCTGGACACTGGGGTCAGGCCACACCTGGTCCAGCTCAGCAAAGATGGTGCAGAGCTGGGCGTGCAGGACGGCCAGCTGGTGGGCCAGGTCGCCGTTGCCTTGGTAACTACTGGGGGCTGCGTCCACGTCCACCGTGGCCACCTGGTCCAGGAAGCGTTGCATGGCCGGCCCGTGGTCCTCCAGGAAGCTGTTCATGAAGCCCATGTAGGCCTCCTTCTCCCCGAACCTGGGTGGGGGTGCCAGGTGAGTCAGGGCAGACACTTGGAGCCCACCCTCTCCCAGCATGTCCCTCTCCCACAGCCTCCCAGCACCTACGGGGCACGGTTGGCGAGGTTCTGGATGACCTTGGCGATCAGCGTGAGGGTGCGGGCAGGGCCTGGAGCCGGGTGCTCTGGGGCCAGACCAAAGAGGCTGGGCGCCAGGATGGCTGGACACAGGAGGCGCAGGAAGAGGGAGGCGCACACCAGCCGCGGGCCCAGCGCCTCGGAGCCGCGGGCCTTGCACGCTTCCCGCCAGCCCGAGAACACGGTGCCAAGCTCCGCTGGGAACCAGCTGGGATGGAAGAGGCAGTGGTCAGTGGGGGAAAGGTCAGGAGGGGTCCAGGCCATAAGGGCTGAGTTCCAGATTAGGGGGCATCTGAGATAATGAGGCTTGGGGTCATGGGTTATCTTGGCCTTAGGGTTTATGGTGTAGTTATGGATTTTACATAATTTTGGACTTGATTATGTAAAATAATCTTGGGGTCAACAATCTTGGAATTGGGGGTCCAGAGACCATGACCTTGGGACATAGCTACAACTGGACATGAGATTGAGGTGCCGGGATACATGATATGTATTAGTGGGATGTGTTGGGGCTACTGGCTTATCTAGAGTCAGAAGTCTGGGATCCACAACTCCAGGTGATGTGGGATTAGAGATACAAGTTGACTTAGGGCCAGAGGTCAAGGGACTGGAGTCCTAGGCTTCCTGTGACCAGTTGGCATGGAATTTGGGGTATAGGACTATTTAGGCCAGGGCTCATAGGACTAGGGGTATGGCATCCCCTGGCATCAGACATCATATAGGATTGAGGTGCCACGTTAACTGGGGGGGGGGACATGCCAGATTTAACAAATAAAAATTCAGGACTCCCAGTGAACCTCGAATTTCTAACAAACAACGAATCATTTTTTTAGTATATGTATGTTCCAGATATTGTAGCAAATTGAACTGGGCATTCGGTGTTTTATCGGGCAATGCTGATCGGGGATCAGGGTCAGTGGAGTGGCGGGGTGGGATGCGGGACCCTGATTCTCACTCGTAGGAGTGGACGATGTTCTGGAAGACCTCCTCACAGCCAGCTCGCAGCCTAGCCTGGTGCTGGGGCAGCTCTGTGCCTGGACACTTGCTGGGGTCCACTTCACAGTCCTCAGAGCAGGCACAGAGACAGCGCACGACCTGCCCTGCAGCCCAGCACAGCCAGACAGGGGCCGGGGCCCATGACCACCCAAACCCGCCTCCCCCAGCCCGCCAACTCAGCTCAGGGACACCTGTCACCTCAGGGAGTCCCCAGTTCCTTCCCCCAGGATCCCAGCGCCCCCTGAGGCGACCACACTACCAGAATCCAGGTTACCCAGGGACCCCTAGATCTCTCCCCGGGGTCCCCTAGCCCACCCAGCAGACCTCGGACACCTGCCTCCCAACTCACCCAGGGTCTCTTGGAGGTAATCCTGTGCCACCAGCTTCATGTACTCATCGATGGCCTTGGTGGCCAGTGTGTTTTCCCGGAACAGCAGTGCCTCGCGGCCCCCACAGCGCGCCAACTCCGCCGTTCCCAGGTCTGTTACCAGTGCCTGGCAGTGGGGGAAGGATGGCAGTCCCGGTTGTGTGGGACGCAGACTGAACCAGGGGGAGTTCCGGCCCTCGGCCCTCCCGGGACAGCTGGGACTCAAGCCTGGCCCTCACTGCTGGGGCTTTTAGCTGAGGCTTAAGCCCCTCCCTACCCTTCCCAACAGAAACCTCAGCCTTTGAGAGCTGTGGCTCAGCTCAGGCCCCGCCCCTCTAGGTGATGCTCAAGCCCCTCCCCTCGCAGCTGCCCCTCAAGGTGCTGCTCAGGCCCCGCCCCCCAGCTGGAGCTCAGGCCCCGAGGTCTCGCCCTCACGCCCTGAGCCCACACGCGCCGCCCGGAGCGCACCCGGGTCCCCCGGTACCCCGGCCCTCGGGCCAGCGCCTTACCTGCGCCCGGCCGGTGGCCCGCAGCACGCGCACCATGGCGGCCGCCAGCTCCTCCTTGGCCTGCGCGGGCAGTGCGGGCTCGAGCGTCCCGCAGAGGCGCGCGTAGTGGAAGGTGAGGAACTCGGCCAGCTCCTTGTAGCGCTCGGACGGCAGCACCCGCAGGCGCCGCGCCCGGGCCCGGGCCCGCAACGCCGCGCCCGCCGGCGCCCCGTGCAGCGGGAACCAGCGCTCCAGGCCGGCGGCGGGCCCGCGGGGGGCGCCCAGCTCCTCCAGGGCCAGCGCCACGCGGCCCAGCGCCGCGCCCCCCGCGCCCCGCAGCCGCAGCGACAGGCGCCGAGCGGGCGGCAGCGCCTCGAAGTGGAAGCGCTCGGCCCAGAAGAGCTGGCCGGGGCCGGCCCGCGGCGCCGTGCGCGCCAGGAGCGCGCCGTCCAGCCACAGCTCGGCGCGCACGCCGGGAGTCCCCGCCGCAGCCCGGGGCAGCCCCTTGGCCTCGTGCACCCACACGCTCAGCCACGTCTCTTCCCGCTCCGCGTTGTCCTGGGGATGGCATAGGGGAGAGAGTGTTTGGGGGGCGGCGGCGCTCGGCCGCGGGCGCAGGGAGGGGGCCCCGAATCCGGTGCGCCCTGGCCTCAGGGAGATCGCCAGGCCGCTCGGGGAAGAGGGTGGGGCTACAGGAGTCCCGATGTGGCCACACCGATAGCCCTCCAGCTTTTCTGGGGCCTCGCTGAGAGCTGGGGCTCCCTGAGAACTGGGATGTAGGGACTGCACGACGGTGGGTCTTTGGGTGTGAATGGGGCTAGGGCTGAACAGACGGGGCGGGTAATGGGTGAACAGGAGTGGGCTGGGAGGTTGGACCATGAAAAGTTGCAAAAGGAGTGGGCGGGGCAAAAGCATCTCAGGCGCGTGGTTAGGGCGCAGGCGGGGTGGGCAAAGGGTGGAAGGGGCGGGGCCCCCATGGCTGGCTTCTGGGGGACCCTAACCTGGCAGGGCTGGAAGTGGCGACGAAGGTCCTCGATCCAGCGGTCTCTCTCAGCGGCGGAGCGGCAAGAGAAGCAGCGGCTCCCTCCTGCCCACGTTACCTGTTGAGACGGGGGAATCCCCCGGGATGCGAGGAGGATTGAAGCCCGGGGTCGAGCCACAGGGTCGGTGGTGGGGCCGGGGTGCGGGGGTTGCCCGTGCTGACCTGGAAGCTGTGAGGCTCCCCCAGCAGGCTGGGGTGCAGCGGCCAGACTCGCACGTCCCGTTCAGCGCCCAGATCCAGCTCGGAGAGTGTGGCCAGCGATTCCCGCGAGCCCAGAGCACTGGGCAGGCTGAGGAGAGGTCGAGTAAGGTCATTTTCTCCTCCCCCCCCCCAGAGGAGGGGAGGGGGGCCATGCATCAGAGACTCTTACCCATCCCGTGGTGCATGGGCCCCCAGCTCCGATCTCGCCTTTTTCTTCTCTTTCAGCCTCTTGAGCAGCCCCTGTGGAGAAGGGCAAGTCAGCTGGGCAGAGCCCTGTGCTCCTGCCTTCCCTCAGGGGTCTCTGTAAGATCTGCTGGTCTGGGAGGACCACAAGCTCAGGCTGCATTAGCAGGAATAGTAAGGGCAACCAACAGCTCCTATATCTGAAGCGCCTTCTAGATGCTTCCTTGCCTTCTCCATTGACTTCTCATAAAGAGCCCTAAGAAAGAGGTTCTTCCCTTAGCTACATGACCTGCCCAAAGTCACATAGTCAGAGTCCCCTTTCAGCTCTGACCATCTCTGCTCCCCACTTCCCCATCCCTGGCTGCCTCACCCGAACGTTGTGGACCTGGCTGGGACCAGCCACCTCTGCTTCCGTCCTTCCAGGGTTCCGATCTGCAGGTGGTCAGAGGTGGGAGATTGGCGTCAGCTTCTGCCCCGTTGAGAGACTCCCCAGGTCCCCAGCCCTCCCCACCGCTCTGGCTCACCTGGGTCCCTGAGGTTCCCCACGGCTACCTGGATACTGCCCTCGGAACTGGCACTCCCCACCCGGGGCCTGCGAGGACCCTGTTCCTCCACGGGAGCAGACGGTCAGAGAGGGGGGCAGGCAGGCAGACAGAGGGAGGGGCAGACAGCTTTCCATTAGCCTCCCTCCACCCCGCCGCTGTGCTGTCCCCTTCCTCCTCCTCTTCCCTTGCCCACGTGCCCCGCCTCACCTCCTCATCACCTCCGAGCAGCACCAGCCTCCCATCCAGCAAGGTGAAGCCCCCAATGTCCCAGACGGGAACGTCAGGTGCGGGGGCTTCGGGGATCTGTGGGGCAGGGGGTTCTGGTTCCGGCTCCAGTGCTGGGCAGAGGAAGAGGTATTGGGGCGACCCGGAGCCCCTTCCTCTCCCTCAGACCACCCTTTTGGGTCTTGCCCCACTGACCACAGGTAATGGACACTGCCCACCTACTCTGTGCCCACTTGCTTTCTTTCAGCAAATCCTCCACCAGCCCTCCAAAGGAAGGGCCATTATAACCCTCATTTTACAGAGGAGGAAACTGAAGCCTAGAGTCACACAGCTCATAAGTGGTTGATCCCAGCTTCAGAGGCAAGCATCTGTCTTTTGATCAAGACAGTGGGTAGGTCTGAGAGGTGAAAACATAAGAGCAGCCTGGGTCCCTTGCATAAATAACTAGTCTAAGGCAGGAAACATTCAAAGTTGTGAGAAAGGAGCAGAAAAGTTCAGGGAGGGTGAGATGATGGAGCGAGGGCGTCAGGGGAGGCCTCCTGCAGGGAATGAGTTTGTGCTGGATTTTGAACAGCAGGCTAGATTCTGACAAGCAGAGATCCATGGGAATGTGGCAGGAACAGTTGAACAAAGGCTGGGAAGTGGCCAGGAAGATAAAGGGATGAGCAAGGAGGGGCTCAGAAGCTGGAGGGGAGGGTCCAGGAGGATGCTGCTGCTGGCGGAAGTCAATTGGAGGAGCTGGGGTTTGAATCCTGGGGGCAGTGGGGAGCCATGGAAGGTGTGTGAACAGGAAAGGAGCAGGTCTGCTTGCTAGAGAGTTCTCTCTCTCTCTAGATGCTACAGAGGGGGTGATACCTGATACCCTGGAGGAGGCTGAAGGGATGCCTCTGCAAAAGGGAAATTTGAAGGGTGAGGATTAAATGAGCTTCCTGGAAATTAAAGGGCTGTCTTGCCTTTTGTTTTCAGTAAATGCTAAGTCCTACTTGTTAATTGATGACTTCAAATATGCTGACCCTGGGCTTGTGAGTTCTAAGCCAAAGGACATCCATCACCCTCTTTGACCTCTCTGTGTGGCACTTAGCACTTTCTGTCATTGTCTTGTTTACTTGTTTATTCTCTGTCACCCCCACTACACTGTCAGCTCCTCAGGGCAGGGAGCTTCATCTATCTTGTCCACACTCAGTTCCCAGCTCACAGTAGATGCTCAAGAAACTTCTGCTTGAATGAATGAATGCATATGAATGAATGAAATAATATACCCTTCCAGGTAGAGATCACTATTCCCATTTAACTGGTAGGTAAACTGAGGTTCAAGGAGGCAATGAAACTAAAACATGGAGGCTGGAGGGCAGGAGAGCAGGAAGCAGCTGAGATGGATATCTGGGCAGGATAGGATGAACCTGTGCCATGGGATCGGTGAGACCCGTCGGAGCCGAGAGCCATTTGTCATCTTGACAGTCCTGCTGTGGGTTTACTCCCCGTCCATTCCCCAGACTGGGATCTCAGCTCACAGCTCCCTGGCCACTCCCTGGAGCCCCCCTCCCTTTACCCCAGGCCTGGCTTAGGTGGAAAGAGGGAAGAGGGCAGCGGGGCCCCAGCCACTTCCTGCCGAGCTTTCGCACTCCCCACAACTTCCTGTGTGTATGGGCTGATGCTCTGGAGGCAGACAAAACCCAGGCATCCGGCCTCCCTGCTCAGCCTGAGCTTCAGCCTGAGCTCGGGGTGGGGAAGCCATGTACCTGGGGCCTCCTGCTCTGGCTCTGGCTCCAGCAGTGGACTCTTGTGTCTCCCCCAGAGAGTTTTGGATAGCCGGAGGCGGTTAGTCCGCGGCTCCTTGGCAGGTGCAGAGAGGACGCGACGGAACAGTGACCGTGGAGCCGGCTGACTGCTGACTGTGGATTCCGGGTGGCTCATGGTCCTTCCCCAGCCCGCAAAGCGGCTCCAGCGGAACCCGCCAGCCCCCTTCTCTCCACTAGCGCCCTTCTCTCCGCCACCCGCTGTGTGCCAGCGGTAGGAATTCAGTGAGGAGGGGGCTGCGGGCTGGGGTTGGGAGGTCTGGCTTGGCAACGGTGGGTCCATGATGAGGGTTCTCCTGGGGGATGAGAGGGCATTGGTTCTACATGGTGTCTGCCCACATGTCACCCTCATCTTAGCTGGCCCCCCCCACTCAGCTCTGCCTCCTGGGACACGCCTTGGGGGACACCCGAATTCCCTCCCCACAAATTCTCCCTTACCTGGATTTCCTGACCAGCCCCGGAATCAGCAGCCGTCTGCACCCTGCCTGGCTTCCTCCGACTGAACCCCAATCCACGTGACCCTGTCTGTCCCACCCCACAGCCAGCTGGGAGGGCATAGTGGGTGCAGGATGTGGAGGGGAGAGGAGGTGGCAGAGCACACTGCTGGCCAGAAGCATCCGGAACCCCTTCCTGACCAGCACATGCCCCTTCCGAGCCTCAGTTGCCTCCTCTACATCCACAGCTGGGTGGAGTGCAGACTGATTCACCCACATCAGAAGACTGTTAGACACAATCTACTAAAATTGCACATACACCTCTTGCATGGTCCAGCAATTCCATTGCTGGATATACAACCAACAAAAACACCTTCTAGCATGCTTGTAATAGCTCCAACCTGGAAACAACCCAGTTATCCATGTGCAGTGGAATACAAACACTGTGGTCTTTTCATGGCAGTGGAATACTATATAGCAATGAAAAGGAACTGAACTACTGAATGATTGAACTTGGTTGAATCACAAACACAATGCTGGGGGGGGGGGAAGTCCAGACAATGAAGACTGCAAACTGTGTGTTTCCATTTATATAAAGTTCAAAGGCGTTACCTCCTGAAAGCCTCCTTGTTGCTCAAATGTGGCCTCTCTCTAAGCCAAATTCAGCATAGAAATGCACTACCTTCTCCCTGGCATGGGACATGACTTCCAGGAATGAGCCTCCCTGGCACCAAGGGATTATTACCAAGTGCCAACTAGCAATGCATCTGGAAAAAGACCTTGACCAAAAGGGGGAAATGGTAAATACAAATGAGTTTTTATGGCTAAGAGACTTCAAAGTGATTTGGGAGCTCATTCCAGAGGTTGCGCTTATGCAAGTCTCAGCAGTATCTCATTGACTGCCACAGTAAACAGTGCCTCAAATAGCAGGGCTCCTGAGGGCTCTAGAGACATCCAGAAACTATAAGCAGGGCAGATAGCTCAAGAATTCGGCACCCTGTCGGTAGGCCTTACTTTGGTTTTGGTGCTCCCCAGTATAATAGACTTAGACTCATTTATAGGTTCTCTACACATAGTTCTTCTGCCCCTTTTATTTGAACCCATAATTAGCACTATACTTGATAAATATATGTACTAGAGACTTAAATCTTTAGTCCATCCATGTGCCAGTTGAGCCCTGAATTTCAGCAGAGTTGCAACACCTACTCTCCAGTTCATTGAACTCACTCAGGACAACTAACAAGGAGATGATGATGGACAACAACCATCCCAAGGAACAGAGAGTGTCCGCAACTGCAAGCAAGATAGTCCCATCCATCTGCTCCATGGGATCTAAGTTCCCTCTCAGTTAGAAGCAGAGTGGGCATCACCATCCCCAAATCCTCAAGATAGGGGAATGGAAAATGGATCAAAGTAGATTTATTATTTATTATATTATTATATTTATTATAAAGTAGATTTATTCCACTGTAGACTTACTATTATTCTAGCAGTAAGAACTCTTTTTTTAATAATATTTATTTTATTTATTTATCTCTCCCCCCACCTTGCCGCTTGTCCTCACTGTGTCCATTCACTGCGTGTTTTTCTGTGTCTGCTTGTCTCACTTTGTTGTGTCACCTTGCTGTGCTAGCTCTCTGCGCCACGCAGGCCGTCAGCTCTCTGCACCGCGTGGGCCATCTTGCTTTCACCAGGAGGTTTCAGGAATTGAACCCAGGTCCTCCCAAATGGTAGACAGGAGCCCAATCACTTGAGCCACATCTGCTTCCCAGGATCTCTTTTTTAAGTTTTTTTTTTTAATTAATGATTTTCTAAAATTTATTTTATTCCGCCCCCCTCCCTTGTTATTGTTTGCACTTGCTGTCTGCTCTCTGTGTCTGTTCACTCTGTGCTTGTCTTTATCTTCTTGTCTTTCTCTTTAGGAGGCACTGGGAACTGATCCCGGAACCTCCGGTGTGAGAGAGAGGCACTCGATCGCTTGTGCCACCTTAGCTCCCTGGTCTGCCACGTCTCTCACTGTCTCTCCTCTGCATCTCCCTTTGTTGCCTCATCTAGCTGCGCTAGCTCAGCTCTCTGCGACATGGGCCATCAGCTCTCCACGGCGCGGGCCATCTTGCTTTCACCAGAAGGCCCCAGAAATCGAACCCGGGCTCTGCCATATGATAGCCCAATCACTTGAGCCACATCTGCTTCCCAATAAGAACTCTTATCATTGATGTAAAGGCAGTGGCCACCAGGGGTTCTGAGGGGAGGGAGAGGGAAGAATAGGTGTGATATGGGGGCATTTTCGGGACGTTGGAGTTGTCCTGCATGAATTGCAGTGACGGATACAGGTCACTCTATATTTTGTCATAACCTACAAAATTGTGCAGGACAGAGTGTAAACTATAATGTAAGTTGTAATCCATAGTTCATAGCAATGTTTCAATATGTGTTCATCAATTGTAACAAATATTCCACACTGATGAGGGATGTTGTTGATGCCGGGAAAATGTGAGAGGGGGAGGGAGTGGGGCATGTGGGAATCCCCTATATTTTTAATGTAACACTTATGTAATCTAAAGATTCTTTAAAAATTAAAAAAGATTATTTAAAAAAACCCAAAAGCAGACAAAACTACGGATGAGAAGTCGGGGAGGGCTAGCAATTAGGGAGGACACATGAGGGGGATGTCTGGGAACTGGTTGTTTTATTTCTTTTCTTTTTTCCTCCATCGAGGTGGAATGCACATAACATAAATTTAAATCGTTCTATTTCTTGAGCTGGGTGCAGGTTACATGGATGTGTTTTGTTGTGAAAATTCATTGAGCTGTATACTTGTGCACTTTTCTATGTCTCCCTTATAACTCGATAGCTGTTTACTTGAAAAAATAAATGGGCAAATGTGGTTCTGAGAAATAATGAGTCAGCGTTAGGGTGAGCAGAATTCTGGTTCAGCAGCCAGACAGGTGTGGGTTCGAGTGCCAGCCAGCGCATTTCTTGCTATGACCTCAGACATGTTACTTCCTCTCTCTGAGCCTCGGTTTCCTTATTTATACAGCAGGAGACAATATCAGTTTCAAGAGGTTCGCAATGTGATCCTCAATTTATTCCACAAATGCTTCCTGAGCCTAGTCTGTGCTAGGTGCTGGAGAAGCAAAGGGGAACTCAATGGACTCGACTCCTGGCTGCCTGGGGCTCGCCATCCAGCAAGAAAGATAGATTCTGAATGCAAACCCAGGACATTTCCAACTGGAGAGAAGCACTTTGAAGGAAACTGATTGGTGTAGAGGTTGAAACAGAAGTGATGGTCTTTGGACTGGAAAAATCAGGGAGGGCCTTCCTGAGGAGGTGATATCTGCCACCTGAAGTCCGAGAAAGAGCCAGCCCCAGGGGGGAGGAGTATTCCAGGTGGAGGAGACGGTTTGTACAAAGGCAGGGATGACCAGAATCTGTGGGGCTGGGGAAGAGATGGGGCCAGCCTCATGGGTGGGTGCCCTGTGTGGGCTCAGGCTGCCTCACTCAAAAGGGTCCATGCTTGGTTTAAGGCTCTGCTGTTGCCTTCATGAGATTCTTCATTTTTGAGCCTGTAGCCCCACATTTTCATTTTGCACTGGGCACTGTGCATTCCACACGTCCTTGTCCTGGAGCAGGCTGTGTGTATGCATGTGCACACACCTTAGAAGCGCCCATTGCCCTCTACCCCACCAGGCACGTGCACACACCTTAGAAGCGCCCACCGCCCTCTACCCCGTCCAGGCCACCCACCACACATGCATGTGGAGTCTCTCAGGGTTCTGCTCTGGTCCCCCAGCCTGTACTGCTTCACCGCACACTAACCCCACTCTGGACTCCCAGAAAGGGCGTTTTTGCCTTTATCTGGCAGCTGGAGCCCCAGCTGCCCAGTAACAAGCAGCCCCCAGGTACCAGCCAATTAACACCTCCCTGAGAATAACCCTCAACCAATGACGGATGGGAGCTGGTGGACTCCTACCCCAGCCCCCTCTCCTTAGGGTGGGATGAGTCTGAGGTGTGTGTTTGACACCATCTCCTGGATGTCCCCAGTGGGACCGAACTCCAGTTGCCCACAGTGGGAACTTGCCTTCCAGGTCTCATGTCCTCTTTCTCCAACTGCTGTTTCCCTGAATCACCTCCCAAATAAACTGCATGCACCAGAATTCTTGAGTTAGGGTCTGCTTCTGAGGAAACCCAAAGATGACACGTGCACACAGGTTTTCCTTCTGTGGTCTCTTTATTTGAGGTCTGTGGCTGTCAGGATTGAAGGTGGCTCCCTCCTGGATCTCCACGAAGCTCTCCTGGTGTTTCTTGGCTTCACATTCTTGAAAAGACAAGGGAGTGTGTGAGGCTTGGGTGGGGGCTGGGGGACTGGGTAAGACCCTGGGCCCAGGGGCGGGTGGGTGGGATGGGGGCCCAAAGCGAGGGGGCAAGGAGGATGCAGACTGCAGGCTAGGATGGAACAGAGTGACCACGTGCAGGTAGCATGAGGCTATGCAGACTGGGCCCAGCGGAAGAGTTGTCATCAGCGCCCAGGAGCTCAGCAAGATCCCGGAGGCTGAGGACGTCTGGGCAGAGGATGGGCTATATACAGGATTCTGGGCAGACAGAGGTTGTGCAGGCAAAGGGGTTTTCAGGTGCTAGGCTGGTGTTGTGTGGACACGACGTCTCTGGGCAGGGGGCAGGCCGAGGTTGGGTGGGCTGGGATGAGATTGTGCAGGCAGGACGGTTGTGATTTGGGTAAAGGTCATGCGGACCAGGCCGAGGCTGTGCGGGCAAAAGGGGCTGCTGGCAGGGGTCAAGGCCCGGCTGGGTTTGTGCTGAGGGTGCACAGGCAGAAGTCAGGGGGGCAGAGGAAGTTGCTAGCAGAGTGACCCACAGCTGGGCCCAGGGCTGCCAGGGGGTTCAGGGGTGCGAGGCAGGGGTCAGGGGCCCGCCGAGGTCGTGCGGACTCACCGCGGCGAAGCGCGGCCAGGTGCGCAGCAGGCGGAAGAGCGCGTCTCCGGGGCAGTCGGTGCGCACGAGCTGGCGGTGGCCCAGCACCGCGTAGTCGGGTCGCAGCAGGCCCGCGCGCAGCGCGCAGCGCGGGAGCTCCTCACGCAAGATGCGCAGCGCCGCCTCGGTGGGCAGCTCCGCCGTGTAGTTGCCCACCACAGCCACGCCGAAGCCGCGGGAGTTGTGGCCCCTCGTGTGCGCGCCCCTCCAGTGCCAGCCGCGGCCCTCGTACACGTAGCCGTCGGAGCCCACCACGAAGCTGCAGAGGGGAGGGGGCGATCGGCACCCTGCGGCCTGGGGAAGCCCCTGCCCCTGGACCGTCCTGCCCTCACTGCCCACCCCCGCCCCAAATTCCTCCCAACACTGGCTCGCAGGGGCCAGGCCGCCCCCAAATACCTACCCCTGGATCAGCCTCTTTCTCTATGACTCCGCCCCTAAGGCTGGCCACACCTCTTTTCTGCCCACCCTCACCTGGTCTCAAGTCCAATTTCTGGTCCCAATTCAGAGCCCACTTCGGCCTTGGGCCCCGCCCCCGATCCTACCACGGGCCCCACCCCTCTCCCAGGCTCCACCTCCTGCCCTAGTTCCCTCCTCGAGCCCAGGAGGCCCACAGGCCCCGCCCCTTATCTAGGCCCCGCCCCATTCCACCCCGGCCCCGCCCATCCCCTCTCAGCCTTATCTGCAGGACTCCGCCCAAACCCCGCCCCGCGCCAGGCCCCGCCCCGCGCCAGGCCCCGCCCCCGAGGCCCCGCCCACCTGTAGCCGATGTCGTCCCAGCCCTGCGTGTCCTGGTGGTAGCGCTGCATGCCGCGCATGTTGGCGGCGCAGCGCGGGAACTCGGTGCAGGGCGGCGCGGGCACGTACGTGTGATGCACGTACAGGAAGCCGAGCGGCAGCTGCAGCAGAGTCGGGTGGCCCCGGTACGGCTTCGCCCCCCAGCGACAGCGCGGGTGGATGGCCGGGCAGCCTGTGGGGAAAGGGGGGTGCAGGCTGGGGTCGGCATGCGCTCCTCCGCCTGCCCCGTGAGCACACGTATGGACCCTCTCTCCGGCCTCCTGTCAGGTTTGGGGGGTGTCCAGTCTCACCCCACATGGGCCTCCCCTGGGATCTAACCTGTCCCTAAGTCCCATCACTTTCAGGATAAAGTCCAAGAATTTTCACTCGGCCTTCAAGGCCCTATACAAACCCAAGGACCCCCTCTGAGCCCTGCCCTGAACCCCCGTCTATTGAACCCCATTTGCATGCCAGGCTTTCCATACTTCCTCTTATTAAGACATCCAACCAATCCAACAGGGAGTGGCAATTTACCCCTATTTCACTGAAGAAGGTGAGGGCTAGAGAAGTGAAGCAACTCACTAAAAGTTGCACAGGGAGAGCTGAACTTCCATTAGACCCCAGGTCTGAAGCTCTGTCTCTTAACCACCATGCTGAGCTCACCCATCCACTCTTTGCATATGCTGAGCCCATCACCGGAATGCCCTCTTCCTCACTTTTGTGTTTGTGTGTGTGCATGTGAAGAACTCCTATTCATCCGTCAATACCCAACACCAACATTTCCTCACCTGTACAGCTGCCCTGACCCCCACCCAGGCAGAGCCCTCATTGTCCCCTCCGGGCTTCCCCGGATGCCCCTAAACACATGCAGCTGGGTGTATATCTATCTGTGAGACAAAGGGTCAAGAGTGGGATTCCTTCTCACCCAGGAAGGCCTCGGTGAACTCCTTGCTGGCATGGCTGGCCACCTGGGCCAGCTGTTCTTGGCTCACGCCCTGCAGCTGGGGGTGTGTCGGCTCCAGCCTCTGGAGCAGTGTGAGGGTCCCCCACACTTGCTGGGTCAGGGTGGGGGCTAAGATCAGGACGGCCCCTTTCTGCCGCCGGAAGTTGCTGCGAAGCCCGGGCTGTCTGGTCACCCCGGCTCCGTAGTACTGGCTCAGCAGGTGGCTGAGTGGTGGCCGGGGCTCGGGGCTCCGGCTCACGTAGTCCCCGAGGAGGACCCCGTCCAGGGCGCCATTGAGGAAGGCCATGGTGAGGGCCGACGCCTTGGCTTCCAGCAGGGTGAAGTTCCGGGGCGCTGAGAGCTGGTCCCAGCAGCCCTCAGTTCCCAAGGCCGGATGGCTCTGGGTCTGGGGGGTCTGGAGGAAGGCCAGGCCCAGGGCTTTGGCTAGGGCGACCGCCAGAAGGCTGTTCACACTGGTTGGGATCTTGGCTTTGGCATCCAGCGAGGTGGCTTCTGCGCCTGGAGAGGTAGCTCCAGCTTCGGCAGGGGGGGTCGTGCTCTCCGAGGGCAAGCTGACCACCCGGCGCCCCTGCAGCCCCACCTCCAGCCCTGCCAGCAGGGGTTCCACGGCCACGGTCGAGCCATCGGGTGCCAGCACCACCCCGTATTCCTGCCCGTCCCGGACGTCATGTCGGGCCACCTCCTCCGTCAGGGCTTGCAGCTCTGGGCTCAGGGGCTGGGGGTCCGGCTCGGTGGCCTTGAGGCTCTGCCCCTCCAGCAGGAAGCCACGGAGGAGATCGTGGGGCCCCGAGTCCCGGGCTGACAGCAGCCACGCCCAGGAAGCGAGGCTGGCCTTGGTCGCAGGTACCTTCTGCTCGAGCTCAGCCAGGCCCTGGACGAGGGAGTCCATCAGCAGAGGCAGGGAGGCTGTGGGGTGGGGTGGGGGTGTCAGCCCAGAGGCCCCACCCTCCCTCCTCTAAGACCCCCCAATTCCACACCCTCTCAATGCTCCCAGCCCCCGAATTCCACAACCTCTCAATATCCCCAGCACCCAATTCCACATCTTCTCATTGACCCCAGCCCCCAATTTTATGCTTTGTCAACGTCCCCAGCCCCCCAATTCCACACCCTCTCCATACCCCCAGCTCCCCGTCCCTAGCATCTGACAACCTTGTGATCCCCCCCAACACTATCCTTGTGCAGATGGGGAAACTGAGGCACACAGAGTACAGGTGTTCATGACTCACCAGGCCCTGGGTTAGGAAGCTTGGACCACCAGGGAATACTGGGGAGTCCACGCAGGGGCATGGGCAGGAGAGGGAAATGGCCAGGCTGGCATTTGTTCCTTTGCTGCCATGTGGAGAGTGGATTTGGGGGGTGGGCAGAATAGAGAAGGAGGAATAGTGTGGAGGTGAGCGGTGAAGGTGGCCGAAGCCAGGTGGGGGGGGCAGGGGCCGAGTCCCTCTGGGAAAGGTGGACAGCTTTGGTGGTGGGTTGGATTTGGGGGGTTTGAGAGGGAAAGGTATCTCGAAGGATACCCAGGGGGAGGAGCAGGCTGGGGTCCCCCCTCATTGGGGGAATGTCAGTGGCTAAACCTGGAACTAAGAGCTGGCAGTGAAGAGCGAGTTGTTGACTCATGGCTGATGTTTATTAAACCAGTGCCAGCCACCGTACTAGGTGATTTATGTAGCTGAGCTCATTTCATCTTCACGACAGCCGCCCTTTACAGCCCAGAGAGGTTAAGTTACCTGCCCAAGGTCATACAGCCAGGAAGAGGCCTAGTAAAACCCCACTGCTGCTGCCCACCTGGCATCTGAGCTTCTGCCCCTACCCTTCCCTGTGATTCCTCTATAACTTTCTTCTCTCTGCCTGAGACTTCCTTTCCTGCTTCTCCACTGGCCAAAAGTCCCTTTCTTCCTGTCCTACCTCTATGCCCCCCTCCTCTGGCTTTGCTGTCCCGGCCACGGGTCCCTCCACCCCTGCCCCCACCCTGAGTCTCGGACCGAAGATTCCTTGAGAGCCGGGCCCAGGGATGGGGGCTCCCTGGGGTGTCCGGGCTCTCCCTGCACGGGGCAGGACTCAGAGTGGGCAGCAGTACGTTTCTGTAGAACCGAGAGTCCTGGCCCCAGGCCCCTGCCCACTGACCCACCTGTCCCTGGCTCCAGCCACAGCAGGAATCCGAGCAGGATCCAAGGGAGACCCTGGGCCACCATCGTGTGGCTCCAGCGTCCGGCGGGTGCTGGAAGGACACAGACAATGGTGCCGGATGGCTACGGTCAAAGTCCAGCAGTGAATGGCACACTGCGCCTTGCAGACCTGTGGGTGGGAGGCAGGGCATGGGGGAGGGGGCAGGGCAGACAGAGTGCCCCGGGTCAAGGTCAGCTGGGCCTCAGGGGCCGCCCCTTGCTATCCTGTCCCTTCCAGGCTGAGAGCGATGGTCACCCAGCCAGGCCCATTCCCAGGAGCGGCAGACTGAGGCCAATCAGCCCCACCACAGGGGACTCTCGGGTCCCCGCCCGACTGGTAGGACCAGCCGTGCTGGGGAAAGGAGAGGAGAGGCCCTGGGGTTGGCAGCTCCTCCTGGCTCCCTGGCTGCCAGCCCTACAGGCTTGGGCAGAGGAGGGGAGCAGGGGCCAAGCAGTGAGCTCTTGCCGAGGCCTCCTCCAGCCCACGGGGACAAGGAGATGTTATGGTCCCTCTGGTTCAGGCCCTGTGCCCAAACCCACAGAGGACGGCCGAGGGCAGGGATCGCCCCAGGAGCTGGCTTCTGGGCTCACCTGGGGTCCTCCCTCTTTCCTGGGTGCCTGTGGCCCACTGGAGGGTGCCTGCCTTTATTCCAGCGTCAGGTGGGGCGGCAGGGCTGTGGCACGAGTTGTTCCACTCTGGGCCTCCCACCCCGAAACCAGCCCAGGGAATTTCCAGGGGACCCACTAGGCTGAGGATTAAGCATGGGGCGGGTCCCGGGCAGACCTGGGATTCCCCGGGGATCTCATCTGGGGCCTGCTACTGCATTGGGTGCCCCTCCTTGGGTCCAATGCAGGGCAGGGCACACGGGGGGGGGGGCTCAGGGTGTGGGGAGCTGCGGGAGGGAGTGAATAGGTGAGACAGAAGAACATCCCCCTCTGAGGCTGAGTTTCCAAGGATTTGGAATCACGTGGGGGACTAGGGTGAGGAGAGCGAGGCACTCGTCTCAGATGAGAAATTTAAGGTGGAGCCGAAAATCTCAGCCGTGAGGATAAAGTGACACTTTAATGCAGTGCTTTAAAAAAAAATCAAAATGAGTGCAAACACGGCGCTGATGGGAACCCAGCATTGTGGATGTGATTCACACGCCAAACTGTATACTTGAAAGTGGTTAAAAATGGGACCCCCATAAAAACGAAAAAGAAAGACCTCACTGCGAATTGTGCATTTGACGGTGTGGAAATTATGCTTGAACAAAGAAAGACGAAGGAAAGGAAGAAAGAAAGAAAGAAAGAAAAAAAATAACCCAAACAATGCATGATGAACAAAAGAGCAAAATTTTAAAAGAAGATGGGATCGGGGCAGTGCTGTGCCCAGACATAATGGAAACAGAGGCAAAAGGAAAATTCAGGAATTGTGATCATGTCTTTGCATGTCACTTGTCTCACCCTAGTCCTGGCTCCGTGTCCACCAAGTTGGAGCCCCCAGGATGCTGAGGGACGGCTGGCCTATCAGAGTCAGTGAGCTGGAGACCCCATGGTCTGGAAATGACCTTCATTTCACATTGTGGACTCTGGGGATTGCCACTCCCTCCCCCCACTCCCCACGCTCCCTCATACCCACTGGGGCTATGAGAAACCCTCGAGTGGGAAACCCTTGTGGTTTGCTTTAACCACATTTATCTTTACCTAGCAGGATGCAGAGCTCAGAGAGGTTAGGTGACTTGCCCAAGATCACACAGCTAGAACCTGGTGGGGAGTGAGGCTGGAATTCCAAGCATAGTGTGAGTGATTCCAGGGCACCAGATCAGGCCAAGGTCAGGGTCAATGTAATTCTGAGCCTTCACAATGGGGAGGTGTTTGCAGTCTGGCCCAAGAGGAACCTCACACCTGAGAATTCCTGGGCCAGCCACATGGCCGACCTTAATTCCCTATTAAAGAGCTGAGGCTGGGTTGAGTTCAAGCCGGGGGCAGGTCACAAGGGGACGTTTCCCTTAGAGTCTTGGGGCCTTCTGGGCCATGACCCTTCCTCCAGGAAGCCTCCCCAATTATGCCCTTGCTCCCCGTTCTCCATCCCAGATCCCTGGCCCTGTTTTTCCCACCCTCTGAGCCAGGCCAGTCCTCGCAGGACTGGGAGTATCTGTGTCTGCCTCTGTCTCACCCAGACCAGGAGAACCTGAGTCCTTTTGGGGTGTCCAGAAGTGCTCACCACAGGCTCGGGCCCCAGGGGATGGCAGGGAGGGGAGGCTGAGTGCACAGAAGGTCTGACTGAGGATGTGGGGGTTAGTCTGGGACCCTGACACTCACGTGCACCCATAACGCTCCCTGTTCTGGGCTGTCCCTGGGAATCCCACCACGAACCACCCACTGCTTCCTTCCCACCTCACAGGGCACCTCCAAGACGGCAGGGCCTGGAGCCAGTTCTAGTGGAAGGAACGGGCTCAGAGGAGAAGGAATTTGGGGTAGGGCCGGGCTTGGGGCCAGGATCAGAGTTAAAACTCTTCACTCCAATACTCCGAACGATCACGATAACGAAGGTCCCGGAAGCTTGGTTGGAATGAGAGCCTGCTCTGTGCGGGACTGTGACCTAAGATTTTTTTTTTTTTTGTTAAGATTTATTTATTTATTCCCCCCACCCCTCATTGTTTGCGCTTGCTGTCTGCTTGTCTTCTTTTTAGGAGGCACTGGGAACCGAACCTGGGATCTCCCATGTGGGAGGGAGGCACCCAATCTCTTGAGCCACCTCTGCTCCCTGCTTGTTGTGTCTCTCATGGTATCTCCTTGTTGTCTCTTGTCGTTGCGTCATCTCGTTGCATCCTCTTGTTGCGTCAGCCCGCCGTGCCAGCCCCTTGTGTCAGCTCACTGTTTTGCTCGCCTTCTTTAGGAGGCACTGGGAACCAAACCCGGGACCTTCCACGTGGTAGGTGGGTGCCCAACTGCTTGAGTCACATCCGCTTCCCAGATTTTTAAAAAAATATATTTTTATTACAGAAGTTGTGAACTTACAAAACAATCATGCATATGTGTAGAATTCCCATACAATACCCCTTCACCAACATACCACACCGTGGTGGAACATTTGTTACAGATTATGAGAGCTCATTAGACTATTACCACTAACTATGGTTCATATCTTACATTTGGCATATTTTCCCCATACTCCCCTATTATTAACACAGTACATCTTTGGCATTGATACTAGAATAGTACAGTGTTGCTGTTAACTACAGTCCACAGGTTCCATTAATTGTATTTTTCCCATGCTTCTCCACATTCCCGCCACCCTGCAATAGTGACATACATCCATTCTAGGTCACAGAAGAACATTCTTGCATTTGTGCTATTAACCACAATTCTCCTCCACCTCTGGGTTCATTGTGATTATTCCCTAGATTATTCTCTAGCTTTCTTTCACTTGACATTGACATCCCTAGACTACCCTTTTCAGCCACAATCCCATTTATAAACCAGCTGCTCTTCGCTGTAATGTGTTACATCAACTCTATCCATTTCCACACGTTTACAGTCTGACCTATGATCTTACAGCACGCGATTTTTAATTTTGCTCTGGATTTTATCCAGAGATGTCGTAAAACAGAGGTTGGCAAATGACAGCCCGTGGGCCGGCTGGCTGATTTTATAAATAAAGTTGGATGGGAACATATCCATGCCTATTCATATTGTCTTTGGCTGCTTTCGTGCTCCAAGGAAGGACAGAGTTGAGTTGTTGCAATGCAGGCCATTTTGCCTACACAGCTGAAAATATTTACTATGAGATGCCTTTTTAAAAAAATCATTGCAACATGCACAAAACACGCAATTTGCCATTTTAGCCAGCTTAAGCGTACAGTTCAGTGGCATTAATTGCTTTTACAATACTGTGCTTCCATTATCAAAACTTTTTAATCGCCCCAAACAGAAACTCTGCACTGTTAAGCACTTCCATCCCCTGGTCCCCGGTAACTTCCGATTTACCCTCTGTCTCTATGAACTTGTTTGTTCTAGATATTTCATATGAGTAGAATCATACAGTATTTGTCCTTCTGGGTCTGTTTCCTTGCTCTCAGCACGTTTTCAAGGTTGTAGCGTGTACCAGAACTTCATCCCTTTTCATGGCTGAGTAATATTCCACTGTATGGATGGACCAACTTTTGTTCAAGGGACATTGGGGTGCTTCCTTTGAGCTATTGGGAATATGCTGCTATGGACACTGGGGTACCATTATCTGCCCGAGTCCCTGCTGTCTATTCTTTAGGGTATATGCCTAGAAGTGGAATTTCCGGGCCATAGGGTAATTCTACTGTGTGGCCCTTTAATAAAAAATTTGCTGGGGAAGCAGATGTGGCTCAGGCAACTGGGCTCTCACCTAGCACATGGGAGGTCCCTGGTTCGGATCCCTGTATCTCCTAAAGAAGACAGTGAGCTGGCGCAACGGGCAGGAGCCGTGAGCTCACACGACAAGAGACACGAGAAGGAAAAACATAATGAGAGACACAACAAAGCAGGGAGCAGAGGTGGCTCAAGCGATTAGGCTCCTCCCTCCCACATCAGAGGTCCTGGGTTTGGCTCCCGGTGCCTCCTGAAGAAACAAGGAAGACAAACAGACACAGCAAGTGAAAAACAACAAGGGGAGGGGGTGGGGAGAAATAAATAAATAAAAATAAATCTTAGAAAAGATTCTGACCAGCCAGTCCACCTGGATCCAAGTTCCCACTCTTACTAGCTTGAGCAAGTGGCTTAAACTCCAGCCTTCATTTTCTCCGTCTCTAAGATGGGAGAGCAGTGCCAACCTCTTTGGGTCGTTGTGCAGGGTTAAAGGTTGATGTAAAATGCTTAGCACAGTGCCTAACATATAGAAAGACTTCATTGAGGAGGGGGTTGGGGGCAGGAGCAGACCTGCCTACCTGCCCCTGCCTCCCCTGCAGAGGTTCCTCCCCGCCCATCGGATAATCTGATTTACCTGGATGATGGCCCGATCCCCAAGTCCTGGACTTGCGGCTTCTTTTGTCCAAGCCTGGGGCTTCCCCGCCATCCCCGCCCCCCAACCCCCACCCCCAGCAGCCAGCTGGCCTTAGCACAGGGCTGGAACTGCAGCCAAATCAATCCAGCCAGGCCAGGCTAGTCCAAGAATCGGTGGAACCCCAGTTCTTCAAAGGGAAAAGCCAGGGGTAGCGTGAGCTTTGGCATCACTCCCTTCCCCCTGCTGCCCCCCAGCTTCCAGCCCGCGGGCTTTTTGATAGTCTCCAGAGGTTCAGTGGGTGGGTGGGAGGAAGTGGAATTCAATTCCATCTTCCGGGAAGGGTAGAGGTGAGATTTAATCTCTTGGGCATCTGGTCATGGACCTGGGAAGGAGGAAGTTTTGTAACTGAGGAGGAGGGATATTGCTGAGAAGAGTGAGCTCATCCTATTCAGGAGGCTGGTGAATGAGGCCACTCCCTGGGGGGCTACTGATGAACACCAGGAGCTCCTAGCTGTCATCACTCTGCCCCAAGACAGTAACATAGGACAAAGGGCTTCAATATATTTTTTATTTTTTAAAGATTTTTAAACTTATTCTGCCCCTCCTCGTTGTTTGCACTCGCTGTCTGCTCTCTTGTGTCCATTCGCTGTGTGCTCTCTGTCTGCTCGTCTTCTCTTTAGGAGGCACCGGGAACCGAACCTGGGACTTCCCATGTGGGAGAGAGGCGCTCAATCGCTTGAGCCACCTCAGCTCCCTGCTTTGTTGTGTCTGTCATTGTCTTTCCTCTTTGTGTCTCCTTGTTGCATCAGCTCACCACGCCTGCCTGTCACACCAGCTCAATGTCTTGCTCGTCTTCTCCAGGTGGCACCGGGAACCGAACCCGGGACCTCCCGTGTGGTAGGCGAGTGCTCAATCCCTTGAGCCACATCTACTTCCGTCAATATTTCTTTAAATAGAAAAATTCAAACAAATACAAAAGTAGAGAGAATTGTAGAACAAGCCCCTATGTAGTCACCACCCAGTTGATGACACAGATCCACTTAGGGTCTGCTTTTTCTATGCGGCCACCTGCCAGCTCTCTATTTGTGATATTATTTGCTTTTGATACTTGTTGCCTGGACGCATGAATTAATCAGCAGCTACAAAGTAGTGATGTTTGAATGATGGTATTCCTTTCTTCGTTTATTAGTTGGAATATACGTCTATAAGAAGAAACATCCTCTCACCTACTCTTTGGGTATCCAGTGGGAAGGATGTGAGAGGCAAGATAAATGCTTGATTCTTTCCCTTTCCTAGCTCGCAAAATAAGTGATGGTTTCCTTAGCGTCCTCCAAAGGTAACAAATTTGTCCTTTTTTCCTATATATTTGTGAACCCAAGCATTTAAACTATTGAAATGTATCAATATAAAAAAAATTTTTTTTTTTAAACAGTTACTGATTTTCAAATTCTCTCTCTTCTTTGGCCAGTGGGCACCTCTTGGAGTAGACTCCTAAGTTCTCTTGACATAACTCCAAGGTTCTTGGCAGATTTCTTGCTTTGTGGTATCACAAGATGCTCCAGGACCACGTATTTTTACAAGGAGGCCTTGTTCTTTCTAGGAGCTGGGGCTAGGAGTACTCACTGCTACTTGCTTGGTTAGTATTTCTAGGTCTTTTCAGTGGACAGAACCAGGAAATCCCCACGATTTTTCCAATGTTTTATTTTGAAATAATTTCAAACTTACAGGACGGTTGCAAAATTAATGAAAAACCCATACAGAGAACTCCAACATACACTCCCGCCCAGATACCCAGATCCACCAACTTTTAATGTTTGCTACATTTGCTGTATCATTTTATCTATCTATCCATTCATCCACCCACTGTCATCCAACCATTCATCTATATTTCCCATCCATGCATCCATCCATCCATCCATCCATCCATCCATCCATCCATCCATCCATCCACCATCTATATCTATTCATCTACCATCATCTATCTATATCATCCATCCATCCATCCATCCATCCATCCACTCACCATCTATATCTATTCATCTATCCATCATGTATCTATATCATCCATCCATCCATCCATTCATCCATCATCTATATCTATCCATCTATCCATCATCTATCTATATCATCCATCCATCCATCCACCCATCCATCCATCCATCCATCCATCCATCCATCCATCCATCCATCCATCATCTATATCTATCCATCAGTTATCCATCTAACTATCCACTTATCCATCCATCCATCTCCCTTTCCAGGAAGCTTCCCCAGCCCTGGGCTTCTTTCTCAGTCCCATTCCTGACCCCGAGGGGTCATGCTTGTGTGTGTCCAGCCCGATAGCCACCCCCATTGGAAGCTCCTTGAGGGCCAGCCCCAGGGCTGAGAGGGATGAACAAAACAAGGGAAGGTTTTATGTCTGAACAAAGGACAGTCCCTCTGCTCTGGGCCTCCCTTGCTGGACTCTCTTGGGCCAGGGGAAAAGTACTAAGTCAACTCGCTCACTACCTGGGGCTCTGCCCCCTGCCCTCTTGCTGAATCACCTGTGTCCAAGGTAGTGACCTCACTGTGGTGTGTCACCTGCGTGGCTCCTGGCCAGATGAGTGGAAGTCACCTGAGGTCAGGGAGACCCCTTTCAGCACAGGCTCCACCCCCCCCCCCGAGGATGCCTCCCCACTCCCTGCGTCATATTCTCTATTTCTAAAATGGGAATAAGAAGTGCCTATTTCACATGGCAGTAGCAAAGGGATCAGGGAAATGAAATGACATCAACCCACTTTGCACCCTTGGTTCTTTATATTTTCATTGAGGTGCAATCCACATAACATAAAGGTAATCCTTTAAAAATAAATAATTCTGCAGCTTTTAGTACATTTACGGTGTTGTGCAATCACCGCTTCTATCTAGTTCCAAAACATTTTCATCACCCTAAAGGAAACCCCGTATTCATTAAGCAATAACTCCCCGTTCCTCCTTCCCCCACCCCTGCTAACCTCTAATCTACTTTCTGCCTCTACGAATTTGCTTCTTCTAAATATTCCTTATAAGTAGAATCATAACAGTATTTTCTCTTTTGTGTCTGGCTTATTTCAGTGAGCATAAGGTTTTCGAGGTTCTCTGCCATTGCAACATGTGTAGGGCTTCATTCCTTTTTAGGGCTTAATACTATTCCACTGTATGGAGGGACCCCATTTTGTTGATCCATTCATCTGCTGATGTGCATTTGGGCTGTTTTCCACCTTTTGGCTGTTGTGAATAGTGCTTCTACGGATATGCATGGACAAGGGTTTGAACACCTGGTTTCAATTCTTTTGGGGAAAAACCTAAGACTGGAATTGCTGGGTCATATGGTAATTTTAATTTTAGGTTTTTGAGAAACTGTCCAAGCCCACCATTTATTTTGCAAATGAGGACACTGAGACTAGGAGAGATGGACCATCATCACCTGAAGCTACAAAGACAATCAGAATAATTGTCGTTTGCTCAGTGACGTTTGGATGCCAGCCACTTGCCAACTAATCCACTAGGAAGGTCTTAGGATTGTCCCTTCCCCCCTTCCTGGAATCTGACGGACTTATATTTAACTCCCAACTTGGCAAACTACTTCTTCACACTGACCTTCCATTTCTCCACCTGTAAATGAGCATAATCCAAATCCCTGCCTTATCATGGAGAATGAATGTGATAATGTAAGCAAAATACAGAGCCCGTGTTAAGGGTTCGATTCAAACCAACTAACAAAAAAGTAGTTGGAGGAGCCTCAGAGAGGTGAAGCAACTTGTCAAAAGTCACACAGCATTTGGTGAGTCTCAGATCCAGCCCTCAGGACTGGATTTCCTGAAACTTCTTTTTTTTTTTTTTTTTTTTTAAAGATTTATTTATTTATTTATTCATTTATCCGCCCCACCGCTGCTTGCGCTCGCTGGGTCAGCCAACCACGCCGCGCGGGCAGGCCTGCCCTCACCAGGAGGCCCCAGGAACCGAACCCGGGGCCTCCCATATGGTAAACGGGAGCCCCACTGATTGAGCCACAGCCGCTTCCCTCCTGAAACTTCTTAATGCCTGAGAAAACCAGTGAGGAGGGAATTCGAAGGCAGGTCCCTTTGGGGAGGCAGTTTGCTGCTGTGTTGCATTGCTCTCTGGGGAGCCGACCTTTGACAACACAAAAATCTTGCTGAATCAGCCTGGGGTCGTCCTGCAGTCATAACGACAGTAACCTGTTTCCTGGGGAAGGCGGCCCCGCCACCCTTGCCCCAAACCACTCACTCCCCCTCTCTTCCTTTCTGTTTATATCAGTACCACTGGAGGCAGAGCAACTTCCGGTGCCCCCAAACAGGCCCCAGCTGGGGGCTCCTGTTGGTCCCTCTGCCACGAGCACCCTCCCCTCTCATTTCTGACACAGGACATAATCCCACAAGAGCCTCCACAATCGGCTCCTAGTGGTTCCCATTTTGGTCCTTGAGGATACCATGCTCCGTGCAGCCCCAGGGCCTTTGCACTTGCTGCCCCTTTGCTTGGGATGCTCACAATCTCATGCTCTCATCATTCAGGAATCATGCAAATATCATCTAAGACGTCTTCTTGTCTTATCTGATCCAGTCCCTCCCTGTGACCTCATCCTATTTCCTCACATTACCTTATTCATTTCCTCCTCTATCAGTGCCTCCCCCACTTGGAAGCCATGAGAGCAGGTTACTGCATCCCTGGGGTTGAGACCCATGCCTGGGGGGGTCAGAGGTGGCTCAACTGGTTGGGCGTCCGTCTCCCATATGGAGGGACCCGGGTTCGATCCCCGGGACCTCCTGGTAAGAAAAAAAAAAAAGAAAGAGACCCATGCCTGGGACACAGTAGGCGCCTGTTGCCTGGCTGACTGACCACCAGCTGATATTATAAAAATGGATTGCCTTTCCTTTTAAATGCGGCTCATAAGGACGAAGCCTTTTCCATGCTCAGCCCGAGTCCAGGGGTGCTTCTTAGATGGGCTACAGGAGCTCAAGTCCTCACTCTGTTTCCACCTGCCTGTGTGACCTTGGGCAAGTCACTGCTACTCTCTGGGCCTCCACTTTGTAAAATGAAATCCCTAACTTTTCCTCCCCCCACCCGCCAATCTGGTGAAAGCTATGGCTCCCAGTCTCCCGTGAGAAATGAACTCAATATTTTGCCCATGATTTTAAGGGGTTTAGGGACCTCCCCCAGGGTTCAATTTTGAATCACTTCCCAGTTGCTCAGTATTAAAATGGATTTGTTTATTGACTCAGTCAGCCAGCAAACATTCCTATGGTACCCATACCCTGTACCCATACCCTGTAACCAGCCTGGGAGATTCTGGGGTCCTCAAAGGCCCCAGCCCTGGGCTCTGGGGTTCCCAGCCTGGGAAGAATTGTGGCCAGACACTCTTAGCCCTGAGAAGGATTAGGGTACTTTCTGGGAAGGAGGTATCGAAAGTTTCCTGGAGGAAGGGCTGCTACAGCTGCTCTTTAAGAAATAAACTTTTATTTTAAAATAATTTCAAACTTCCAGGACAGTTGCAAAATTCATACAAAAGTCATACAGAGAACTCTGTCATACCCCTCCACCCAGATACCCAGCTCTACCAACTTTTAACGTTTTGCCTCATTTGGCATAACATTCTATCCAGCCAGCCATCTATCTGTCTGCACACCTCTCTCTTTCTCCTATTGCTTAAGCTTTTGAGTGCTTCTTGAACATTTAATACTTCCATGCACATTTCCAAAGAACAAGGATATTCACTTACGTAACTACCTTAAGTACAGTCATCAAATTCAGGAAATTTGACATGGATATAAAGCTGACAGTCTATATTCCAATTTTTTTTCATTTGTCCCAATAATGTCCTTTTGGGAATTTTCTCCTCCATTATTAGATCCTGTCCAGGGTCATGTATTGCACTTAATTGCTATCATCTCTGTCTCTCTGTGTGTGTCTCTTTTTTTAATTGTGGAAACACATATTCAGCATGACCTTTCCTATCTCATCCACTCCCAAGTGCAGCTGGGTTTTGAAGGATGAATAGGAGTTGGCTTACCAGGGAAGGACATTCCAGTGTGGGGGGGCGTATTTAAGGGAAGGCTGAGAAATACTAGTGCACATTTCCACAGCATTTCCCCAGGAAGAGACCACTTTTCACACCCAGCAGGGTCTTGGAGCCTCAGGACCACCCTAAGGGGGGAAAGACAACGCTCACCCTCTTCTTACCAGTGATAAGAGGTGTACCCGAGGCCCTAGAGCTGGTACCCAGCAGAACCTAGACCCTTGTCAGTTTCTCCCGAAGGGGAATTTCTTATTGGTAGAGGACCAGGAGGGTCGTTTCTTTTTTTTTTTGTTTGTTTTTTTTTGTTTTTACCGGGAGGTCCCGGGGATCGAACCTGGGTCCCTCCATATGGGAGACGGACGCCCATCCAGTTGAGCCACATCCGACCCCCAGGAGGGTCGTTTCTGATAGGCCAAGAGGTGGGAAGGGCAGAGTCTGATTGGCTGAGGGACTGGAAGGTGGGTGAGTTGGTTAGGTGGGCAGAGTGTGATTGGCTGGGCAGTAGGAGCTGGCAGTCTGATTGGCTAAAAGGCAAGAGCGGCATTAAACTGGCTGAAGAGATCAGAGTCTCATAGCCTCAGAAGCAGGAGACTGGAGCCTGCTGGGCTGAGGAGAGGGTGGAAGGAAATGCCCGCGGGGACGTTTCCACTTACTTCCAAAGCCGGTGACCCTGGGCCCTGGTGGAGGGAGGCGGAGGTTAATCCGCAGTGACTGTGGGGAAACGGAGGCAGGTGTGTGTGGAGGAGGCGAGGGGGCTGGGTGACTCAGGTGTTTCCCAGCCCTCCCACCTGATGAGATCAGTCTCCTCCAGCATGACCAGGCTACAGGGATCTCAGGGCCATTTCCTGCTCCTCCCGATGTGGTCCTCCCGGCTCCCTCCCCTTCTCCACCCCTGCCCGGACGGCTCCCTCACTCCACTCGCCCCCCCCCCCTTTCTAGTTTCTAAGGTCCAGGGGACCCTGGTCCCTTCCCCCTCCCCTCCACGCCCTCCTTCCGCCTGTCCATCCCTCTCTTCCCGTTTGCCTTTCTATCCCTTTCTTCTCTCCTATTCACTCCATTGAAAACTCCATCCGAAATGTTGCCCAAGCCCAAAACCTCACAGTCACCCGTGACTGTCCTCTTTCTCTCACGCCCACCTGCAATCTGCCAGCAAATTCCGCAACCTCCACCTTGAAAGTAAATCCCAGATTCCCCCACCTCTCAGTCCCTCCCTGCAGCCGCAACCTCCTGGACAAGCTGCGGTAGCCTCCCTCTCCCTGGTCCCTTCCGGCGCTCCTGCCCCCCCTGTAGTCTGTGGTAAATACTGCAGCCAAAAGGAGCCCTTTAAAACCTAAGCCAGGGCACGTCTCTCCTCCGCTCTGAACTCTCCGTGGCTCCCACCTTCCTCAGAGGAAAAGCCAAAGTCCACCCTGCACCCACCATGCCCTGCACCAGCTGTCCAGGCACCTCCCTGCCCGCATCTCCTCCCACTCTCTCCCTCCAGCCCCTGTGGCCTCCTGACCGTTTCTTAAGACACAGTCCAGCCTCAGGGCCGTTGCACAGGCTGTGCCGTCCGCCCAGAACACTCTTCCCCCAGATATCTGCCTGGCTCCTCCTTCCCTTCCTTCAGCTCAGGTATCACCTCCTCAGAAAGGCCCTCCACAACCACCCAGTCCTTGCCATCTCTTTACCCTGCTTTTTAAATGTTCTCCCCGCATAGCACAGGTCACCGTTTTGGATCATGGGTTTCTAGTCAGGCCCCATGTGATCTCCAGAGGGCAGGGAATTTGTCCTGTTTTGTTCACTGTAGAACAGAGCCTGGCACTCTGGGGGACTCGGCGTTTGTTGAATGAATATATGCTGCTTGCCACCTGGGAGCCGGGGAAAAGGCTGGGAAGGAGAATGACTCTGTCCACCCACGCGGCACTCACGGCACCATCTGGGGTGACAGCCACTAAACAGATGGTTCCAAGAGCCGCTTTGCTGTGACCAAAGGTGCCCGGGGGCTGGGGTTGCATCAGGTATGTGCTTGAACAGAGCCCAGTGGTTGGGGAAGGCCTCAGAGAAAACGGCCTTCGAGCTGAGGTCTGATGGCTCCGTGGGGATTAGCTGAGCAGGTGCCGGGAACAGTGTTTTGAGTAGAGGGAACGGCATATGCAAAGACCTGGAGGGGGAGAGATGGCTTTGGTGGGTTCGGCCAAAATGATTTCAAGTTGCCCGCATGTGGGCAGTGAGCAGGGCAGAGGTGAGCGATGAGTTGGAAGGGGCCATTTGTCCTCCACTTACCCCTCAGCCCTGAACCTCTCTTCTTTGTGAAAAACCTTTGGTTTCTCCTCTTTCCATCTGTTTTGTGTCCCAAGACCGAATTGTTTGGACCACTCAACTGGCTCCTTTGCCTTCCAGCTTTGTTGGGCTCAGCCAATGGGGAGCTACAGCAGGTGCTTGAGGGAGGGAGGAGTGAGACCAGCGCTCTCTTCCTGTGTTATCCATGCACGCAGGCTAGCTGTATCCCTTGACTGAAGGACTCAGCTCCTGCTGGGCAGTCCTCTCGGACCTCAGAGATGGTAATGACTCTTAGTATTACTAGCCTCCCAGGTGCTGCACTATCCTTTTTCCTTGTTTTTAGGATTTATATATATATTCCCCCGCTCCCCCCCACCCCACTCCATTGTTTTGTGCTCATTGTCTGCTCTGTGTCTGCTTGTTTTCTCTTTAGGTGGCACCGGGAACCCATCCTGACACCTTCCGGAGTGGAGAGAGGCTCTCACTCTCTTGCGCCACCTCAGGCTCCCTGGTCTGCTGTGTCTCTTATTGTCTCTCCTCTGTGTCTCTTTTTGTCGCATTATCTTGCTGCGCCAGCTCTCCGCCTGGGCCAGCACTCCTGCACGGGCCAGCACTTCGTGTGGGCCAGCTCTCCACTCGGGCCAGCTTGCCTTTCACCAGGAGTCCCCGGGAATCAAACCCTGGACCTCCTATATTGTAGACGGGAGCCCAATTGCTTGAGCCACATCCGTTTCCCAACTATCCTTTTGAAAATAGAATTTTTTATTAAACTCTCCTCAAATTACTCCATTTGAGGACTCCCTCTGTTTCCTGCCAGAACCCTCTTCTGTTTTATTCAGGTGAAATTCATAGAACATAAAACTTAACCATTTTTTTTAGGGGGGGGAGGTACTGGGAATTGAACCCAGGACCTCGTACGTGTGAAGCAGGCACTCAGCCACTGAGCTACACCTGCTCTGCAAACTTAACCACTTTCCAAGTGGACAGTTCAGTGACATTTAGTGCAGCCGCCACCTCCATCTAGTTTCAGAACATTTTCATTACCCCCAAGGGAGACCCTATCCCCATTGAGTAGCTCCTCCTCATTCTTTCTTCCCTCCACCTCCTAGCAATCCCGAATCCACTCTGTCTCTATGGATTTGCCTCTCCTGGATATTTCGTATAAATGGAATTGTACAATATGTGACTTTTTGTGTCTGGCCTTTTCACATAGCATGTTTTTGAGGCTCATCCGTGATGTAGCTTGTGTGAGAATGTCATTCCTTTTTGTGGCTGTGTAATATTCCCTTGCACATTTATAACACGTTTTGTTTATCCATCCATTCATTGGTGGACTCTTGGGTTATTTCTGCCTTTTGGCTGTCTGAACATCCGTGTATGGCATCTGAGTCCCTGTTTTCAGTTCTTTGGGGTGTATACCGGGAGTGGAATTGCCAGGTCATATGGTGATTCTTGGTTTAACTTTTTTTTTTTTTAAGATTTATTTATCTATTTATTTACTTTTATCCATTTTTATCCCCCCACCCCCCTGTTTTTGCTATTTCTGTGTCCATTCACTGGGCAATTCTCTGTGTCTGTTTCCTGCCCTCTCTTCTCATCCTTTTCCTCCTGTCTTCACTGGGATTTGATCCTGGTGGGATTCGATCTGATGTGGGAGAGAGGCGTCCTACTGCCTGTGCCACCTTAGTTCCTGGTTTTTCAGCACGTCTCATCTTGGCTCTCCCTCAGGGCCTGGTGGCACACCTTCTATATTTTTCTTTATTTTTACCAGGAGGTCCCAGGGATTGAACCCAGGTCCCTCCATATGGGAGATGGACGCCAAACCATTTGAGCCACATCCACCCCCCTTGGTGTAACTTTTTGAGGTACTGCCAAACCTTTCCAGAGCAGCGGCACCATTTTACATTCCTGCCAGCCGTGCGTGAGGACAACCCTCTTCTTTTAATCTCTGCCCCTAAAATCTGCTCTGAGCTTTGGGGACCCCAAGTAAAGCGCCCCCCCGCCCCGGACCCCTGCCACCCTGTGCCTTCATCTATTTCCAAGCATCTGTCTCCTGCCATCTCCCAGCCTCGCCACTTCTTCCACCTCCTCCCCTCCCACTCTGACCTCAGCCTGCTGAGACTGGTCACCGCTGGCCTGGGGATTCCGGTGACCTGGTGTGTGCCTCACAGCCTCACCCTTTCTGGAACCCAGGCTCTTTGACCTGTAGGTACCGGTGGCAGCCCCACCTGCCACTTTTCCTCAACCTCACACAGGTGCATCCATCGGCCATGCCTCTACCTGCCCTCCCTCAAATGCAACTGTCTCCCCTTCCTCTTCTCTGGACCCACAGACACACTTTTCATGGTGTGACCTCTCACGGGGCCGGGTGCCTCCTGGGTGTCTACCAGAATGTCCCACGTGCCTCTTAGCCTCAGGGTAACGCAGGGCTTCTCCACCGCCTCACTGTTGGCGTTTGGGGCCAGAACACTTTCTCTGTGCATTGCCGGGTGTTAGCAGCATCCCTGGCTTCGACCTATGCGATGCACACCATCCCCCACCCCAGTGTGACAGCTGAAAGAATCTCCGGACCTTGTCCCAGTGTCCCCTGAGGGGGTATTATCGGCCCCCACCCCTGTTTGAGAACATTTGACACAGCGCAGATCAAACCACAAACTCAGAGTGGTGTTTGTCCAGCCCAGGCTCTGTGCTGGATGGGAGCCGAGAACCCTCCTTGAACAGAGGAGGAGACGGAGGCTCAGAGTGGTTCGGCGACCTGCCCTGCCCAAGGCCACCCTCTGGGAAGTGGCAGAGCTGGGATCTGAATCCATGCCGTCCGACCTCTCTGGGTGTCCCCTCATCTTGGCCCTTGGACCCACTCGTCAGCTCTGATCGCCATCTCTCTGAGGGCCGAGAATCCGGGCAGACACTCTCTCCTCTGCTGCCCACCCCCCTATGTCCAGCCAGTCACCAATACCGATGCCCTCCTGGTCCTCAGCCCCAGTCTCTTTCCAAGTCTCAGCTGCTTCCTTTGGCCACAGGAAAGATCCTGCTCAAACTCTTTTCTATGGTAAGTTATGCCCTTTGAATGTCTGTACTTTCCAAAAGGTCTCCTTTGTAGAATTCCTCATTGCTGGCATCACCTGGCAAAACTAAAGCCGCATCTCTAAACAATAAGCTCCAATGTGCTTAAAAACAAACCTACCACAGGGGGCTCCTTTCCTGCTCAAGCACCTTCTGTGGCTCCCTATTGCCCACCAGATCAACTCTCAGCCACTCGGACTAGCCTTGGAGGCCCTTTCTGGTCCCCCCTCCAGCCTCCTCACCTCTCACACCCGGAAGCCAGTGAAAGCCACCTGCACAGCCACACCCACTGGTTTCACTGTACCCAAGTCCCACCCCCTCACCTGTACCTGTTGAAATTCAACCTCTCCCTCCCGTCCCGGCTCAGATGTCACATCCTTCACGTCGCCTTCCCTGGCCTCCCTTCTGCCTCCTCCAAGCAGCAAGGTTTCAATTATTTGTATCATGTCTCGTTCACTTGGAACTCCCCCCGACAGGGGCCATAATTGAAATGAGTGATAAAAATATTCTTCTAAGTTTACCATCTGCTCTGGCAAATTGGGGCTTCTTACATTTGTTTTAAAATTCCTTCCTTCGAGTTTTGAGCCCTCTGCTTCTGGTTTTATGCAATTTGGGGAATCCTGATGCTCTAATATTTCCAAAAATAAAAATTGGGGATCTTTGGCTCCTCCCTCCAGCTTTTTCTTAATCCAAACAGATGGCTTTTGATACTGAAATTTCAGCCATTCACAATCCCAGGTCATCATTTTTGCTCCATGCATATATCACCTGTTTGAAAATTACTTTTTTCTTTTGATTGCCTTCCTTTTAAACTTATTTGTTTTAAAAGAGAAACCTACATCACTATTATTATATCCATAAGATTGTGGATTTGATGTACAGGTTAAATCGTTTTTCTTCTTTGGAACATCAAGTACACAATAAAAATCTAATTTGACATAATACACAAAATAGAAAATGGAAAGAAAATGTTCCTCCACGTATCATTTAAAATTATTGGGCTTAATAGCTCATGGCACTTGGGGACTTTGGGAACCAGTCAGAGTTTTCTTTGAGGTTCAGGCTTGTGATCATTCATTCAACAAACAGTTATTCAGGTTTCTTTTTTTTTTCTTTTTAAGATTTTAAAATTTATTTCTCCTCACCCCCTCATTGTTTGCACTTGCTGTGTCTGTTTGTCTTCCTTGTTTCTTTTAGGAGGCACCAGGAACCAAACTTGGGAACTTGATGTGGGAGGGAGGTGTCTAATTGCTTAAGCCCCCTCCACTCCCTGCTTTGTTGTGTCTCTCATTATGTTTTTCTTCTTGTGTCTCTTGTTGCATTAGCTTGCCGTGCCTGCCCACTGTCTTCTTTAGGAGGCACCGGGAATGGAACCAGGGACCTCCCATTTGGTAGGCGGGAGTTCAATCTCTTGAGCCACATCTGCTTCCCTTATTTAGGTTTCAGCAGGGTAACCTGACACCTGACCTAAACTGATAGTACCTTCCTACCCAATTGCATCACCCTGGTTTATATCCCCTCGATGATGGAGCTTTCCTCATGTAAATATTTACAATATTTACATATTTGTTCATTTTCTGTGTGCCCGTCTGAATGTCAGCTCTATGGGGCTGGCATTTCTTTCTTGGTTGCTTTTTCCTCTGCTATATTCCCAGTAGCCAGCATAGTGAGTGCTTAGCGGTTGCATGGATTGATTTTGAGCCCCATTGCTGCCCAGCCCTGCGTGGGCTGATCCTGGGGGGGCGGGGGGTCTCACCCTCCAGGAAGTCCCAGTTGCAGAGGCAGGTACAGAACTGGGCTCAGACAGGTTGTACCTGGCTGGAAATGGGGTGGGGACCAGGCTGGGAGGCTGCTGTGGTCTCTGCAAGAGCCACCAGGATGCTAAGTCCGGCTGCTGGGAGCTCTGCGGGGGCACTGCTTTGGGTTAGGTGCTGTTGAAAGGGCTGGGTACACCCTATAGAGAAGAGTTTCTCGCCCGTGCACTTTCGACATTGGGGCTGCATGGTTTTCGGTGGCAGGGGGTGGGGTGGGCAGCTGTCCTGTGATGGTAGGATGCTGAACACCATTCTCACTCTCCACCCACCAGAAGCCGGCAGCCAGTAGCATCCCGCCCCCACCCCACCCCACTGCAAGTTCGGACAACCAATATGTCTCCATTGTCAAATGTCCCACGGGGGCCAGAATCGCCCCCAGCTGCCTTCAAGCATTACAACAACCCTGTGCGGGCGTCTCAAGTGAGTAAGTGCTGGGGTCTTTTGAACCCTCTGCCTTCAGAGTCCTTTAACCACGTGCTTTAACTACCTGGCTTCCCATTTGACCCTGAGTCTGGCTCTTTTCTCCGAGAGTCCGGGGCTGCACTCTGTGTGCCTCTACCAGGCTAAACAGCCCGGAAGTCCGGTTAGCACCCAAAGCCAAGGCTGGGTCCCTTGGCAGGCACTAACCCGTAATTGCATCAAGAACTGAGTTTGTAGGCACCTGAAGGGTTTGGAATGATTATCGTGGGGGAGGGGGTATCTGAACTCTTTCCCCTTCCTTAAGCTTCGCGGTTTTTTTTCTTTTTAAGGACACACTTGGGATTGAAGCAGGCGCTCACCCACTAAGTTACACCTGCTCCCCTGCTGTGGTTTTGACTTTGGAACTCACTTATGGGACGGCACCATATTCTTACAGGTTCTGGCTTCTCAGGTCTGATTTGGCCCCTGCCTGAACGGTCTTGTCTCTCCTTGAGCCCACAGCCCGTGTCTCAGTTTCCCTTGTTGTTTTCTCCTTCGACAGATATCTCCTGTGGTCGTTGGCCGTTTCCTCCGCCCTGGGGAGGCAGTGGTGAGCTGGAGGCCAGCTGCCGGTCCTCCCATTTGTCTGCCCACTTGTCCAGGTTAGCTGCCCACGCACCCACAGACCCAAGCGTGGTGACTCTGCCCAAATCTGGGGGTGGAGCTGACCCTGCCTGGATGCACCTGGGGCAGATGGGCCAAGGACAGCATCCTAGCCAGAGGGTCAAATTGCCAAGTGGCTTAGGGGGTGGGGGCGGAGTGGAGAGGAGAACCAGAGCCTGGCGATGCTTGTTGAGGCTGGACGTCTTCCTGGAGGGAGAGGCTGCTAGCTCAGAGCCCTGGGGAGGGGGGTTGGACCCGAGATCCGGAACGGCTGGTTCTCAAAGGCCAGCGGGGCTGGCGGCCCAGAGAAGGCTCTTGGGGGGGGCTGTGGGGCCTTTGGGGCCCCCGGGCAAGCTTTGGGGCAGGCCCTGAGATGAGGAGTGGTCCAGGAGGGGGTACCTGGGCGCTCTTGGGAGCCAGACAGGGGCAGGGACGTGGCGGGAGCCTGATGGTTTGGGGCCTCTCCGGGTCTCCGCCTCTTTGTGTCTCTGTGAATCTCCTTCTCTGCCTTTCTGTCTGTCTTTCCCCATCGCTCTCGCCCCTCTCACTTTCGTCTCGGTCTTCCTTTCTCTCCATCTCCTTCCCCATCTGGGGGCCGGGGGGCGTGTCCGGGGCGTGTCCGCGGGCGGCCGGGCTGGGTTAAAGGGCTGCGATGCAGGACCGCGAGGCCAGAGTGGAGGCCGAGACCAGTGGGGTGAGTGCGCGCGGGGAGGGGCCGCCAGGGGGTGCGCGATGCGGCGGCAGGGTGTACCCGAAAAGTTCCTTGCATTTGTGCGCTTTTTATTTTTCTCCTGCGAGCGCCTCTGTGTGCGCCCCCGCGGCGACCTGGCTGTATCCTTGTCTCTGGGTGGTTGTGGTGGGGAGGGGGCCGTGTGAAGACCCCCTGCTCCCCTTCAGGACATCTCAGGCGGCTCCAAGCCCTGCCCCGGGACCCTTCCTTAGGGCTGATTGGGGGGTCACTGGGATTGCACCGGTATGGGGTTGGGGACCACTTTGTGCCCACCTCTGCCCACCCATGGCAGAGCCTCCAATTGCCCCTCTGTGGGGAGAGGCTGCCCTCCTGTGTGTCCAGAGCTGGCTGTGAGGATTGGGTTACGCCCACCAGGCTGGAGGTGGGAAAGAAAAGGGGGAAAGAGGCTGAGACCAAAGAGAGGCTGCCTCCGGGCTCGGCAAGGGATGGGCTGGGGCTGCCCGGACTGGGGGGCGCCTTCTCTTGCCTGGTGCCTCTGCCCACTCACCCACATGCTTGCTTCAGTCTGTTGCAGCATTCCCCCCGCGGTGAGCAGTGCCAGGCTCAGAGCCTCTAAAAAGCCACATCATAGTAAAAGGGGGAAGGACACTGCCCCTGCCCCTCCCTCTTCCTGGGTCCCGGAGCTGGGCCTGGCCGTACTGGCACCCAGGAATCTTCCTGAATCCTTCCAGCCATCCTCGTTTTACAGGTGAGGAAACAGGTGAGGCCCAGAGGGGCTAGGGATGTGTCCACTGCCACCAGCCAGCTGGATCTGACCCCAAAAATCCTCAGCACTTTCCGATGAGCCTGCTGTCTCTGTTCAGCTCAGCTTGGGTTTCTGTGCCGTAACATTAGCCCCGGGCTGGTTTCTGGCGGTGATGCGGGTTGGTATCTGCAGAGGGGTTTGGGTGACCTGGGAGCCTCTCAGAGAACCAGCCCCATCCCCCTTCCCTGGCAAGCTTTGGACCCCCCAAATCCCGGTTGGCTGGGTGGTGACAGCGAATGAGATGGCAGTAATGGTAGCAATGAGAGATACCTTTGATGAAAGGCTTACCAGGTGCCATGCACCGAGCTGAACACCTAACAACAGCCGTGTGAGATGTGTAACATGGTTCCTGGTTGTTTTGAAAGAAGAGTGAAGCTCAGAGAAGTGCAGACAGTAGCCCGAGGTTGCACAGCTAAGAGGCAGAGGTTTTTAGCATCCTGTCCAAGCCCCACATCCCATAGGGATGGTGGGGAGAGATGATGCCAGTCCTGGAATGATCTAGATGGGTGGATTTTAAAGTTCTTTTTTTCCTCCAGGATCCCCTTTCGGGCAAGGAACTTCCAGGCTGAAGGCCAAAAATATTCCACAAGCTGTGATGGGGGCCTCCATTTGCCCTCATTTGACATAACTGCCCCTGAAGGGCGTTTTCAGGATCCCAGAAGTTTGGGGTGCTCAGAGTGGTGGGCCCCAACCTAGAAGCCCCCTCTCAAAGCAGACCTTCTGGAACCCGGCACGTTGGAGGGAGACGAATCTTTGGGGTGGGGCGGTCCTTTGGTGCAAGAGTGCAGGCTGGGAGTGGAGGGGGGGGGGCTGGGTCGGGGGGCAATGGGGCTGGCCGAGGGTTCGCTAGTCTGCCAGGCTGCAGGCTGGTCCCCGGGGCTGGCCACTCAAAAAGAGACATCCATGCGGTACCTGGTACCTGCTGGAGCACACCTTTTTCATTCTTCCGTGCACGGCTACACACCTTGTATAACGAGTCCCCAGCCTGCTGGGTCAACCTGACAAACCTGTGCTCTGAGGGTGTGGGGCTGAGACTGGAAGCTATCTGCTGGTACCTCCAGCGCCAGAAGACGTGGGGCGGCACCCTCCTCTGCCAGGGTGGGGCTGCCGGTCGCCTCCCCTGCCATCTGGGGTGCAACCGGCGGCCTGCAGGGGTGGGGGGCAGGCACGCCAGCCTCCCGCGGCTGCCTGTCGGCTCTGGCTTTGCATTTCCCTCCCGTCTGTAAGCTAATATAAGTATGAATAATCAGAATGGGTGTACCAGGCCCTTTCTGTGCCTCGTGTCACGAAACTGTCCCAGACAACTTGTGGAGTGAGGTTCTGCTATTATTAATCCATTTTACAGACCCGAAAATGGAGGCTGAGGGTGGGGCCTGTAGCATGGGCAGAGCTGGGGGAAAGGCATGCCAGGTTACGGGAACAGCATGTACGATGGCTCTGAGGTGGGAACAGCTGGGGCCCGAGTGGCCAGAGTGAGCAAGGAAGAGAGTGTGCGAGTGGGGCTGGAGGGCAGCTCAGCAGGAACCAGACCATGCGGGGAGGGCATCGTGGTCCATGGCTAGGCGTCTGAATTATATTCAGAGTGTACTGGGGAGCTATGGGAGGATATTGAGCAGGGGAGGGTCATGATCTGATTTAATTTTAGAAGTAGTCCTCTGGCTGTTTTATGGGGAGTAGACTCTCAATGGGGGCAGGGATGGAGCTCAGGAGAAGGGTGTGTGTGGCAGACTGAGGGTTGGGATGGTGGAGAAAAACAGATGGATGTGAAAGATACTTAGGATAGACAACTGGTAGGACTTGTCAACAGACTGGGGAGAATGAGGGAGGAAGGAGCTGATGGAAATGCAGGTTTGGGGGAAAATGCCAAGTTTTGTTGGAGATACTCTGAATCTGAAGGTCCAGGGGATGCCCCAGGGGGGATATCCAGGAGGTGGCTGACCCCATCAGGTGGGCACCCAGTGCTGGAGGCCTGGGAGCTGCGTCAGAAAGGGGGTCCCTGAAACCATGGGAGGGGGTGGGATCGCCGGAGGTGTGTGCAGAGGGAGAGCAGGAGATGGCCCAGATCCAGGGAACCCCAACATTTACAAACCAGGCGAAGAGAGAGGGTCTTCAAGGCAGACTGAGAAGCCAGATCCTTTGGTTGGATGGGGGATGGGTAGGCTCCTGAGGCTTAGATGCCAGGCTGAGGGGAGCAGGGAGCCATGGAGGGTGTTAGAGCAATGGACTGACAGACCTTTAGGAAGGTGTTTGTGGTGGCTGGGATGGGAGCTGGACTGCAGCCAGGTGTCCAGGTGTGGGGGGGTGGACCCAGTGACCCCTTGTTGGCTAAAGATTTCAACCTGCCCACACCAGGAGTCTCGGGCCTGCCCAGATGGTGACCCCTGCTGGACCACACATGGGAAAGTTCACACTGAGATGGATGTCAGAGCTCATCTTTTACAGCCATGCCTATTTTCAGATGGGGAAACTGAGGCTCAGCCCACAAAGCCAGGGTTAGAGCTTGACTGCCCATGGATTTGTGTGTATGTGCAGACATGTATTTGTTTCCTAAGCAAGTCCCATTCATCAAGATTCCTCATTCCTTGAGTCTCTGTTCAAATATCTGTCCCCTAGGGGCCCTCCCATCTTCTTCTTTTTTTTTTTTAGGAGGTAACTGGGGATTGGGTGGGAAGCAGGTGCTCAACCACTGAGCTACATCCAGTCTCCAGTGAGAGCTGGTTTTTCCATTTGTTTGGTTTGTCTTTTTAGGAGGTACGGGAGATCGAATCCAAGACCTTGTACATAGGAAGCAGGAGCTACATCCGCTCCCCAATGAGAGTTGTTTTTTTTTTGTTTGCTTCTTTGTTTTTTTAGGAGGAACCGGGGATTGAACCCGGGACCTTGTACACGGGAAGCAGGAGCTCAACCTTGAGCTACATCCGCTCCCTTCCTAGTTCCCCATCTTCTTACTATGTCTTGGTTCCCTGGGGCTGCTGTCACAAACTGGCCCGAATTCGGTGGCTTAACACGACAGAATTTATTCTCTCCCAGTTCTGGAGGCCAGAAGTCCGAAATCAAGGTGTCGGTGGGGCTGAGTTCGCGCCTTCTCTGCCTCTTCCAGGGCTGGTGGTTGCCGGCCATCCTTGGCGGGTGGACATGGGGCTCCAGCCTCTTCCTCTGTGGTCCCGCCTACCAAACCTCCCTGTGCCTCTCTTTTATAAAGATGCTTGTGAGTACGTCTAGGGCCTGCTCCAGAATAACCTCCCATTTCAAGAGCCTTAACTTAATCACATCTGCAAAGCCTTTTTGCCCTCTGTGGTCCCAGGGACTAGGAACTGATGGCTTTTTAAAAAAAAAAAACTTTTTGCCATACTAACATATTTACAAGTCAGAATTACCCATTTTAACCACTTTTGAATATGTATTGCTTTTGTTTGTTTGTTTGTTTTGAGGTACCAGGGCTGAGGATTGAACCCAGGGCCTTATATGTGGGAAGCCGGTGCTCAACCACTGAGCCACATCAACTTCTCTGATTTGTTTGCTAGTTTTTTTTTTAGTTTTTTTGGTTGGTTGTTTGTTTTCTTCAGGAGGAACCAGGAACCAAACCCGGGAACCACCATCCTACCATGAGGGAAGCAGGCGCTCAACCGTTTGAGCCACATCCACTTCCATAATTCTATTGTATTAATTGCCTGCATAATATTGTGCTACCATCTCCAATATCTTTTATTTTATTTTATTTTTTTAAGGGTTTATTTATGATTATTTTATTTTACTTTATCCATTTTAACCTCCCCTCCCCGTTTCTGCTGTTTTTGTGTCCACTCACCGGGCAATTCTCTGCGTCCGTCTCCTGCCCTCTCTTCTCATCCTTCTCCTCCTGTCTTCACCGGGATTCGATTCTGGGGACCTCCAATGTGGGAGAGAGGCGTCCTGCCACCTGTGCCACCTCAGTTCCCATCACCAATATCTTTCACCCCAACTTTTTTGTCACCTCAGACAGAAACCCCGCACCCATTTAGGAATAACTCCCTCCCTCCCTGGCCCCCAGCCCCTGGTAGCCTATAGCCTACTTACTGTCTCTAGAAACTTGCTTTTAATAGGTATTTCCTGGGGTGCAGATGTAGCTCAGTGGTTGAGCACCTGCTTCCCAAGTACCAGGTCCTGGGTTCATTCCCCATTATCTCCTTAAAAAAAAAAGGTATTTCCTATAAGTGAGACCTTACAACAATATTTGTCCTTTTGTGACTGGTTTCTTTCACTCGTCCGGATGTCTTCAAGCTTCATCCATGCTGTTGCGTGCATCAGAGCTTCATTCCTTTTTATTGCTGAATAGTATCCCACTGTATGGCTGGAGCATGTTTTGTTTCTCCATCCATCTGCTGATGGACACTGGGATTGCTTCACCTTTTGGCTCTTGTAAATAATGCTGCTATGAACATCAGTTTGCAAACATCTGCTTTCAGTTCTTTTGTGCATAAACCTAGCACTGGGATTGCTGGGTCCTCCGAGAACCTGATATCTTTGGGGGCATTTATTCAGCCCTACTTTATCTCCTTCACAGAATTTATACTTCATGTCATTTCTTGGTCTGTTAATGATCTCCTTCACTGAGGGCAGCAGCTGTGTGTGTCTGCTCACCATTACATCCCCACAGCCTGGAATTCAGCCAAGCACACAGCAGGGGCTCAAAAAATATTTGCCGATAGAATGCTGAACAAATGCATGCAGTACTCTTGGGGAAGGTTTATGCACGTGGAAGCACTTAGAGAAAGGTCACACTTACTATTAGTAAGCACTTGCTGGCCTCCCTGATATTGCTGGGGTACCCCATTACCCACTGTGAAATTGATAAAGAAAGTAATACCTGTGGCTACTTCCTGTGCGGTGTGTCACCTGGAGCTGCCCTTGTCGGAGGCAGCACAATTGCACATCAGTGTCCCCCGTTCAGACCATCTTCTTGGAACTTGCAGCTTGGGGCTCCTTGTGCTTCGATTTGGGAGTTTGCCTAGGCTCCACCCTTCCCCCTCCCCTGGGAATATCACCTACACCGCGTATTCTAAATGTTAAGGCAGATCCTCTTGATTGGGCTTTCCAAATTTCGTGATGACCCATCACCACCTATTAACCAATAGTAATGCCATTTTTTGGCACGGGTAATGTGGTTTATTGTCAGCTGGTGGAGGAGATGTCAGCAGCAGTGGGTGGGGATTGAAGGCTCAGGAAAGGACTTGGAGCCCAGGTGTTCCTTTCGCTGTGTTATCCAAGGAAGTAGGAGATCAGACAAAACAGAGACCCTTGGCTGGCAGGACTGGGTAGAAAGGAGATGGGTGACCCAACCATATTCAGGAGTCTGTTTGGAGTTGGCTGATATTTGTGGGTCCCGAAAGTGAGGGTGATTGAGCTTGGCCCCTGGAGGGAAGGCGAGGAGGTCTCTGCCAGCTCCTGCCTCCATCGAGTTGGAGGAACTGAGCTGCGATTCGGCTTCCGCTGAGGCATGTACAGCTCGGAGCACAGTTCACAGAAAACAGTAAACAATCCATATATGCTTACTGTTTTAATTAATATTACTACCCACCCACTGGGTTTTAAGTCCTATGGGGGCAGCCCCAAAGGCAAGGATTTGGAGGGGATTGTATAAAATGCCGGCGAAGGGGAGGGAAGCGAGGCAGGGGAAGGAAGGCAACCTATAGAGAAGGCTTCTGCTGTGGGCAGCTGGAGTTTGATTCTGCTGGGGAACCGTGGGAGACCGTGTGGAACACACACCTCAGACTCGTCCCACCCGAGGGGGGAGGGAACTGGGGTGTTGATCCATTGACTCTTGTCCACTGATAGCTGCTCCTGAGGGGAGCTCTTAATTGCCCACCACTTCTGGCCAGCTGTGCTTGGGCAGAGAAAGCTCTCAGGTAGAGAAGGCTCGCAAGTGTGCAAGACACAGGGGGAAGCAGAAGTGTCCTTGGTGTCTGGGATGCACATGTATCGAGTACCTACTGTATGCCACTGTTTATGGCACACAGGTGACTGGAGGGCAGCTTCCACCAGCACTGACTGCACCCCCTGCTTGCTTGTCCCCCAGGATGCTGCCCATCACGGATCACCTACTGCACCTCCTGGGGGTGGAGAAGACGGCGTTCCGCCTGTATGCTGTGTCTGCCCTCCTCCTCTCCCTGCTCTTCTTCTTTTTCCGCCTGCTGCTGCAGTTCCTGGTCCTCTGCTGGCGCTTCTACCTCACCTGCCGCCGGCTGCGCTGCTTCCCCCAGCCGCCCAGGCGCAACTGGCTGCTGGGCCACCTGGGCATGGTGAGTGGGGCCGGGCAGGGTGGCCAGGCAGCTCAGGTGCTCAGAAAGGATGAATGTCCCCAATCCCCTCCATAAGATCTCAGGTTGGGGCCATGAGCAGAACGATGTTATGGGACATGAAATTGAGGCCCAGAGAGGGAAAGGGGTTTGCCCAAGGTCACACAGCTGGGACAAGCTGATGCTAAAGATGACTTCCCTCTATAATTCCAGGTTGACGGTGTAACAACAGCTATCGGCACCTGGGAGGTCTGGCTTCTGGGATCCTGGGGGGGGGTGTCCTTCTGTAGATTTTCTTGCTCCACCCCTCCCCTGCCATGGTTCCAGTATCTTTCTCTTTAAGACTTCTGGGAGAGCCAAACCAGGACAGCCACTTACCGGCTTATGATTTTGAGCAGAACATTTATTTGATCTTTCTGAGCAAAGTACAATGGGGGAAATAATAGGGAGTACCTTTTAGGGTTCTTGTGTGGGTTGACTGTGTCAGTATATATGTACAGTGCCTAATAAAGTAAGCACATACATCTATTAATATAAGAATATGTGTTACTATTTATCACATATACAATATATAACATAGAATGTGAATAACATGTAATCATATACATATTATGATTGTAATAATGCAATATAAAATATAACATGCAATGTATATAATATATAATAATATGTGACCTATATAATATATAATCTATAACAATACATAACAACATGTTTTATGACACATATACAATATATAATGCACAGTAATATAACACATAACAGGCATTATATATAAAAATATATAGCTATATATATAAACAATCTATATAACAATATATAACCATGTGTTAATATGATAAAATAATAATATAATAATGTGTCAGTATAAAAATAATATTTTATTAGCATCATTAACAGTGCTTGATAAGTGTCAAGAATGATCATTATTGTGTTCATGAGTTACTATTTGTATTTTTTTTTTTTTAAAGATTTTATTTATTTATTCATTTATCCCCCCCTTGCTGCTTGTGCTCGCTGGGTCAGCTAACCACGCCATGCGGGTGGGCCTGCCCTCACCAGGAGGCCCCGGGAACCGAACCCAGGGCCTCCCATATGGCAAACGGGAGCCCCACTGATCGAGCCACAGCCGCTTCCCCTATTTGTATTTTTTGAACACTGGCATTTGCCAGACCCTGTGCTGGAGCTGATGCTTCATTATTTCATTAGTTCTTTCAAGGGCCCTCATAGGCAAATTGATTCTTTCCCGTTTTTTCAGAGAGGAAATGGAGGCTCAGCGAGGTGCGGCCAATCGTCCACAAACATGTAGTCCTTCTGGGCTTGTTTTGAGGGCAGGGGAGGCGGTGGGATGAGAGGTCTGGGGAAGCCGATGCTGAGCGCCCCCTCACTGCCCCTCCCTGCCCCCTGCAGTACCTTCCGAATGAGGCGGGCCTCCAAGATGAGACAAAGGTGCTGGACAACATGCACAATGTGATCCTGGTGTGGATTGGACCTGTCCTGCCACTGCTGGTTCTGGTACACCCCGATTACATCAAGCCCCTGGTGGGAGCCTCAGGTAGGTCGGTCAGGCCTCTAAGTGATGAGGGGCCCTCAACCTCCCGAGCTCACCTGGACTTCTAAGCAGGGTAGGCTATCCAGGAGAAGGGCCATTTGAGTAGGGTTTCGAAGTAGGAATAGGAGTTCACCAAAGCAGGACGGCAGTCCAGGTGGTGGGTACGGCACGGGCAAAAGTGTGACAATGTCTTTGAGTTCTGGGAACTTTGAGGGGTTTCCCATCCACTTGGAAGTCAGAGCCACGCAGCCCAGCCCGCAGCCTTATCACATCACCTGGAGCTGACTGGCAAGGAGGGAGATATGGAAGGATGGCTTCCCTCTTTCATGGTCTGCACCCATCCCAACACACACGCCTGCCATTGCTTGCTTGGCAAGCTCTCGCTCATCCTTTGGTACCCAGCTCCAGTGACCCCCTCCATCAGGAAGCCTTCCCTGACCTTCCCGAGACATACCATCGCGCCTCTCTCTGGGCATTCCCATTCTTAGTCCTGGCCCTTTGGTGCTGGATGTATCTGTGTCAGGCTCCTTGGGGGTGGGGCTCTGGATCCTCAGAGCGGCACCCCCAGGCACTGTTGAGAGAGGAGGGATGACAAAGAAGGGGCTCCAGAAATTTTAGGATCTCTCTCTCCCCAGTGTGGGCCTCGACAAACACAGGTCTGGAGACCACCTCCAGGGCTCCTGCTACCCAGGAGTGAAGGAAGAGGAAGGTGCTGCCGTTTCCCCTCCCCAGCTAGACCCTCACCATACCCCTTCATCTCCCCCCTACATTATTGCAAGGAGATGACTAATCCCATTGAACAAATGGGAAAACCTCAACCTGGGGAGAAATGACAGCCCCAAGGGGTGGGCGCCCAGTTGTGGCCAGGACTCAGGTGGGCTGGGTTCGGACCCTGCTTTCAGCACTTACTTGCCGTGTGACCCCAGTAATTCATCTCGCCTCTTAGAGCCTCAGTTTCTGATCTGTAAAATGGGGCAATAGTGACGACTCAACAATATAAGGTAGGTTAGGTGCTGAATAAGTGTTTCTCCTCTTCCACCTTTTAAAATGGGCTTTCTCTTGCTCTCGCCTCCTCTGTGCCTCAGTTTGCTCAGTGCCACTGGACATGCCTGTGAGACTTCAAGGAGACCAGGAAGTACATCCCCCAACAGGGATTGGGACTTAGTAAATGCCCAGGAAGCCCCAGCCTCTTTTTAAATATATACTCAAAAAAAAAATTTTTTTTTTTAAAAAGATACTTATATTACATAAATGTTACCTAAAACATATGGGAGGTTCCCATATGCCCCACCCCCTCCCCCTCCCACACTTTTCCACATTGACTGTGGTGCATTTGTTACAATTGATGAGCACATATTGGAACATTGCCACTAAGTGTGGATTACAGTTTACATTATTGTTTAAACTCTCTCCCGCACAATTTTGTAAGTTATGACAAGATATATAATGGCATGTATCTGTCATTGCAACATCATTCAGGACAATTCCAATGTTCCGAAAATATCCCCATATTACACCTATTTTTCCCTCTCCCTCCCCTCAAAATCTCTGGTGCCCACTGCCTCCACATCAATGATAAAAGAGCTTCCATTGCTAGAATCACAATAAATCTATAGCAGAATACCAGTAAGTCCTCTCTAGTCCATCGTTCATTCCTCAATCCTGAGGACTCTGGGATGGTGATCCCACTCCACCTCTAATTGAGAGGGGGCTTAGATCCCATGGGACAGATGGTGGGACTCTCTTGCTTGCAGGTGTAGACTCTGCTCCTTGAGATGGGCGTTGTCCATCATCATCTCCTTGTTAGTCGTCCTGGGTGAGTCCAATGACCTGGAGAGTAGGTGTTGCAACTCTGCTGAGTTTCAGGACCCAACTGGCACATAGACAGACCAAAGGTTTAAGTCTCTTGGATGTAGACCTACCAATTCTAGTACTGGCCTCTTAATCTCCCCTTCCCTCCCCCCGGGACACACAGGTCATCCCACCAGAGAAGCCAGCCGGATGGAGAAGTCCAGGGTAGGGGTGGGGTGGGGCTGTGAGTCAGGAGGGAGGCATCTAGGCTCCAGGGAGCTCCTATCCTTCCGTGCCTGCCTGCCTGGGATTGGGACCGGCTCCAAGCTGCTCGACACCACCCAGACGGGTTGAGGGGGGGGCACGCCTGGGGCGCTTGCTGCTCTGGGCTCGAAACTGGACAGCTGTGTGGCCAAGTGAGCCACAGTTTCCTCATCTTCCAATGGTCATTTGGACTAGGGAGCATTGATGGGAGAAAGTAGGTGAAGATGCTTCACAGAGGATGAGACAGGATGGATAAGCGTAATTATAACTTGCTTTCATGCATTTATTTTCCACTAATTGGCACCTATATGTGCCAGGAACACATCAGCTCATTAGTCTTTTTTTTTTTTTTTTTTTTTAAAGATTTTATTTATTTATTCATTTATCCCCCCCTTGCTGCTTGTGCTCACTGGGTCAGCTAACCACGCCGTGCAGGCGGGCCTGCCCTCACCAGGAGGCCCCGGGAACCGAACCCGGGGCCTCCCATATGGTAAACGGGAGCCCTACTGATTGAGCCACAGCCGCTTCCCAGCTCATTAGTCTTTATAGGGGTGCCATGTGGCAGGATTATTGTATCTCCCACTTTAGCAGATGAGGAAACGAAGGGTCAGAGTGGTACCATGCCTAAGTTTACACAACTAGTTAGTGGCAGGGCTGGGATTTGAACAGCCCAGCACCCAAGCTTCACCCAAGCTTTCAGTGATATGCAGCTTCCTGTGCAATACCTGCTCCTTGCTGGATGCAGTGCAGCTGCTTTTCTTACATGATTTCTGCCAAGGTGGGAATTACCCTTCCATTTTTAGGGACAGGGAAACTGATGGGAGAGACAGCCTGGACACAGACTCTCCTGGCATCCAATGGTCAGGGCTGGAGTGGAGGAGGGAACTGGGGATGGGAGAGTGAGTTTCGACTCGGGAGGTGGGGGTTGGAGAAGGCTTCCTGGAGGAGGTGTCAGTGAAGCTGGGCCTCATAGGATGCATAGGAGGTTGCCAGGTGAAGAGTACCAGGTGAAGGGACCTTCAAGTACAAATGCTCAGGTTGTATGGAAGCACCAGGGGAAGTCAGGTGACCTGGGCTGGCTGGAATGAAGGTAATGCGTGGGGAGAAGTGGGGGTTTGATTGAAAGGTTAAGCAGGAACTGGACCTAGAGCTCCTGCATGCAAAGTGCGTGAGCTGGTGCTTTATCCTGGGGGTGGTAAGGAGCCATGGGAGGTGGTTGAGCAGGGCATCCATTGGCCAGATATGTGAGTCAGAAAGACCCCCAAAGTGGCCTAGCCTGGAGTCTGGAGCCCAGGAAGAAGAGGAGTGACTCAGCTCCCACCTTCCTCCCCAATGCCACCTCCTCCAGGAAGCCTGCCCTGACTTCCAGCAACCCTTTTCCTGTGCCTGTCTTAGTGTCTGGCACACTTTCTCGATAATTGCACAGTGTGCCTCTGCTCCCTTTCTCACCCCACCCAGGAGCTCCTCTGGGCAGGGCGAGGAACTGAGCTATCTTTGGGTGCCCATCAGCACCCAGCATGGGCTGGGTACGAAGGGAGAAGAAAGAGGCGTGTTGAGTGGGAGAATGAGTGGATAGATAATTATAAGAACAGTTGGCCAATTCCTGAGGAGTGTGTGTAGCAGCTGAGTCACATCCATCTCAGGTTAAAGTGGTGTCACCTGAGTTTCAGGTACTTCCTTCCTGGGCCTCTGCCCACTCTGTCCCAAATCTGTTCAAGTGCATAGAAGGATAATCCATTCATCCATCCACCTACCCACCCATCCTTCTATCCATCTATCCATCTAAACATCTACCATCTCTCTCTTCTTTCCTTCCTCCCTCCCTCCCTCCCTCCCTCCCTCCCT
>JAKSZT010032673.1:1689239-1712787 GCA_026826555.1 Tolypeutes matacus | reverse complement strand
CCTTCCTTCCTTCCTTCCTCCCTCCCTCCCTCCCTCCCTCCCCCCTCCCTTCCTTCCTTCCCTTCCTTCTTTCTTTTTCTTTCTCTTTCTCTTTTTCTCTTTCTCTCTCTCTCTCTTTCTTTCTCTTTCTTTCTTTCTTTCTTTCTTTCTTTCTTTCTTTCTTTCTTTCTTTCTTTCTTTCTTTCTTTCTTTCTTTCTTTCTTTCTTTCTTTCTCCTTTCTTTCTTTCTCTCCTCCTTTCTCTCCTTTCTCTCTTTCTTCTCTTTCTTTCTTTCTCTTTTGCTCTCTCTCTCTTTCTTTCTTTCCATCCATCCATCCATCCATCAACTCATCCACTCATTCAACTCATCCACTCATTCATTTATTTTTTCCTTCACCCATCCTTTGATTGAATGACTGATTCATCCATTCATTCAGTAAACATTTATTTAGCATCAATATCAGTGATCAACATGGACCCTACCCTCAAGGGGCTTGTAACTGGATGTAAATGCGCCAGAGTGATTGGTAGAGTCGGGGGGCAGCATTGAAGCTGAGACCAGAAAGATGAGGGAAGAGTGTTTGAGGCCGAGAGCCACTGTTGGATTCAGAGCAGAGTGGGAGCGTGGCCTTTTCCAGGAGCTGAGAACACGTCTGTGATCTTAGAACGTCGAGTATGGGGTAGGTAGAGGACAGAGGTATCCTCAGAGAGGTCTTGGTGAATTTTGAAGGACAGGTTTTGGAGGATGGACAGAGCAGCTGGGGAAATGGGGAACTATGGAGGGTGTGTGTGGGGAGGAACATGGCCATATCTGGGAGAGATAAGGTGCCCCTGGGGCTAGCATGAGGGACAGACAGGAGAGGGTGAGGCTAGTTTTGGGCACACAGGAGGTGTAATTTGGATGGTCTGAACTGGCAGAAAAGAGGGGCAAGGGCGAGGAGAAGATTAGGTGAGGAAACCTGTTCTGGATGGAGATCACAGCCTGAGTGAAGATCTGGAGGTGAGAGACAGCATGTAACAACAAGGGACTCATCTGATCTGTGTCGAAGGATGAAGTGAGAGGGGCAGATGGAGGCCAGATGGGGCAGGGCCTTTAAAGCTAGTCTGTGCATGAACTCATTTTTTTTTCACAAGGGTAGTAGGGAGCCATGGAAGGTTTTTGAGCAGTGAAGGCTCATATTCAGATCAGCATGTTACAAGGATCTTTCTGGGGCAGGTGTGCAGGATGGACCAGAGGCATGAGGTGAGAGGTCGGGACCCAGAGAGGCGGCCCAAGGAGGTCATAGCAGAGGTCAAGGGTCAGAGCCCTGTTTTCAGTCACCATCACCTCTTCCCTCTCCACAGCTGCCATTGCCCCCAAGGATGACCTTTTCTATGGCTTCCTGAGACCTTGGCTGGGTGAGTGCAGGACTCGGTGGGCTGGGACCAGGGCTTCAGGGAAGAAGGAGCCACGGCACGGGGTTCCTTGGAGGGCTTTTGAGGCATAGGGGAAACCCTGGAACTGACCACAGTCTCCCTGGTCCAGGGGACGGGCTGCTGCTCAGCAAAGGGGACAAATGGAGTCGCCACCGCCGCCTGTTGACACCCGCCTTCCACTTCGACATCCTGAAGCCCTACATGAGAATCTTCAACCAGTGCTCAAACATCATGCATGTGAGCCCCACGGGAAGAGGGTGGCCTGGAGGAGACACTGGGCTTGTCGCGATGAGCCAGCCACGTCGTTGCCAGCCCGGGTCTCCACGCCCGTGCGTCACGGCGTCTTTCTCCTCCAGGCCAAGTGGCGGCGTCTGGCAAAGGGCTCAGTGGTCTCCCTCGACATGTTCGAGCACATCAGCCTCATGACGCTTGACAGTCTTCAGAAATGCGTCTTCAGCTACAACAGCGACTGTCAGGAGTGAGTGTGGGCTCTCTTGGGAAGGTGGGGCCAGCTGGCCCAGGGGTGAGCCGGCGGGAGGAGACAGGAAGTCCCAGGAATTAGGTAACCGTAGGACGCTGCTCTTCCAGCTCTGTCACACACAGTATTCCAGGAAACCGGCGTCGCTTCTGCAAGCCTTGGCATCCTTGTCCAAGGAAGCGGACATCATAATTCCTTCCCCTAGTCATGGTGTGGGAATTGAGTGAGATGTGAGTCAATGACTTTTTTTTTCGCTCAGCAAAGACTAGTTGCCCTCATCCCTCCACAAAGCATATAGTGGTCTTTGGAGAGTGTCCCCCCCACTTTCTGAACCCCAGTTTTTCTGTTTGTAAAACAGGAGGACAAACCCTCAGCGTGGTTTTAAGGGTAAAATGGTGTAGCACCTGCTCAGGCTCAGAGGAGGGGCTCAGGGAACATTTGTGGAATGAATGAATAGAAATAACCATCGTCCTTGTCTATTCATTCATTCATTCATTTGTCAGGGATTCATTGTGCACCTACTATGTGCTGGGCTGCAGATATGGTGGTGAACAATAGAACAAGTACCAGCCTCACGGACTTTACAGTCTATGAGGGGATAGAAGAATAAGGGAGATAAATGGAAAGTTTGTCACACACAGTAGGGCCTCAACAACAAGCTGCTGACTTTGTTACTCTGGCCCTTGGAGGGATGGTTTCTATTGGGTAAGTCAGAGATGGCCTCAGTTGTAATTCATTCATTTATTTATTCATTCAAGAACTATTTATTGAGCACCTACTATGTGCCAGCAGTGAATTAGGTGCTGGGAATACAATGGCTGTTCGTCTGGAAGTTACATTTTTTTTATTTCATTTGGGTATATACATAGGAGTGGAATTGCCAAGTCATATGAGAAGTCTGTATTTAGCCATTTGAGGAACTGCCAGACTGGTTTCCCAAAGCAGCTGCACCATTTCACATTTGCACCAGCAGTACATAAGGGTTCCAATTTCTCCACATTCTCACCAGCACTTGTTATCTTTTTGATGACTGCCACCTATATCCTAGTGGCTGTGAAGTGGTATGTCTTTGTGGTTTCGATTTGCATTTCTCTGATGATCAAGGATGACTTGAATGACCAATGAGCATCTTTCCATATGCCTATTGGCCATTTGGAGAAGTGTCCATTCTGATCCTTTGCTCATTTTAAAAATAATTTTAAACTTTTTAAAAAAATCTTGAAATAATTTCAAACTTAAAGGACAGTTACAAAAATAAGACAAATCCTATACACAGAGCTCCAACATATCCCTATCCTTTGCCCATTTTTTTGTTGGGTTGCCTTCCCCCCCCAAAAAAAAAAAGTAGTAATATAATAACTTTATCACTTCGAGTATTTTAGAGTGTCTCCTCATTTACAAAGTGCTCTCATAAACTCTCCTAAAATAACAAGGCTGAGTGAAAATAGATACTCAGGTGTTTAACAGGAAATAGATACTTAGGTTTTTAGATTTTATTTTTTTAGATTTACAGAGAAAAATGAGCAGATGGTACTGAGAATTCCCATAACCCCCCCATTTTCCCTATTATTAACATCTTGCATTAGTATGGTACACTTGTTACAATTAGTGAACCAATATTGGCACATTATTATTAGTTAAAATCCATAGTCTAAGTTTTGTTCTGTACAATTCTATGGGTTTTGACAAATGCATAATGTCATGTATTCACCGTTACAGAATCATATAGAATAGTTTCACTGCCCTCAAAAAGCCTTTACTTTATCTATTCATGCCTCCTCCTCACACCACCCTCCCGGCAGCTCTTGATCTTTTTTTTTTCATGCATAACATACTATTTATTGAGCCTACAGGATTGTTTGGGTTGCCTTTTTATTTTTAGGAAGTCCTGGGGATGGAACCCAGGACCTCCTACACGGGAAGCAGGTGCTCAACCACTGAGCTACATCCACTCCCTGGGTTGCCCTTTTATGACTGCGTTTTCAGAGTTCTTTATATATATTTTAGATACAAGGCCTTTATCAGATATATGATTTGCAAAGCTTTTCTCCCCTCCTGTGGGTTGTAGCAGTTTGGTTTTGGCGAGGCTACATCTTTGCTAGAGGCTCCATGCCTCTCTGGGCCTCTTTCTCTCTGTCTTTTTAAAAATATATATATTTTTTATTTTTTAAAAGATACTAAGATTACATAAATGTTACACACAAAAATATAGGGATTCCCATACGCCCCACACCTCCCACAGCCTCCCACATAAACACCCTTCGTTAGTGTGGCACGTTCATTGCAATCGATAAACGCATCCTGGGGCTCTGCCACTAAGCATGGACCATAGTTCACCTTGCAGTCTACACTCTCTCCCGCACAGTTCTGCATATTATGTGATGATTTAAAATGGCCTATATCTGTCCATGCAACGTCACTCAGGACGATTCCCAATTAACCACATTGAGCAGATTTAGAGAGCCTGTCTGGAAGACAGGTTTACAGGAAATAGGTTGTGGGCCTCTCTTTGCGTCCTCCGCGTTGCCGAGTGCGGGGCCTGGCGCTGGCGCGGGCTCACGGCGCTTCTCCCCTGCAGGAAGATGAGTGACTACATCTCGTCCATCATGGAGCTGAGCGCGCTGGTGGTTCGGCGGCAGTACCGCCTGCACCACCACCTGGACTTCCTCTACTACCTCTCTGCGGACGGGCGCCGCTTCCGCCAGGCCTGCGACACGGTCCACCGCTTCACCACCGAGGTTATCCAGGAGCGGCGGCGCGCGCTGCGCCAGCAGGGCGCAGAGGCCTGGCTCCAGGCCAAGCACGGCAGGGCCCTGGACTTCATCGACGTGCTGCTCCTGGCCAAGGTGAGCTCCGGGCCCGCCTGCCCTTTCGCTGAGCACCAACCGCGTGGAATGCTGAAGGGGAGAGTTAACATCCAGCAGAGGAGGGTGGAGTCAGGTGCAGCACAGGGAAGGCGCACCACGATGAGCTACGAGACCCCAAAGAGAGGTGGCGCTTGCAGGGATGTCTGGGTAGCCTCTGGTGGTGCGTCTGTGGCTTCTTTCCCCCCTTAAACTGTTAAAAAAAAATTTTTTTTTTTTAAAGGAGGTTTTGGGGATTGAACCCAGGACCGCCTACATGGGAAGCAGGCGCTCAACCATTGAGCTGCAGGCGCTCCCCAATGAAGAGTTGGTTTCTTGTTGGTTTTTAGGAGGTACATGGGATGGAATCTGGGACCTCATACATGGGAAGTAGGCAGTCAACCACTTGAGCTATATCTGCTCCCCCTTTTACATGTTTAATTCTGCCATCATTTCAAACCTACAGGACAGTTGCAAATATAATGCAAAATCCCGACAGAGAACTTCAGCATGCCCCACCCCAGACACCAATTTTAATATTTGCCACATTTGCTAGATCATTCTTTCTATCTATCTATCCAGCTGTCTTTCTATCCATCCATCCATATCTATCAATCAAACTATCTTTCTATCTATCCATCATCTATATCTATTTGTCTGTCTACCCATGATCTACCCATCTATTCATCATCTATCTAGATTCATCATCCACCCATTTATATATCTATCAATTCATCAAAAATCTATTTTCTTTCTATCTGTTCATCCATCCATCCATTTATCTATCAGTATAGCTATCATAATCTATCCATCTATCCATCCATCCATCCATCCATCCATCCATCCATCCATCCACTTATCTATCAGCTCATCTATCTTTCCATCCATCCATTTATCTATTAATTAACCTATCTATATATCTATCAGTTTTATAAACATTTGAGAGTACACGGTATACATCATACTTCTTGAATACATAATACTTCCATGGACATTTCCTAAGAGCAAGGATATTCACTTGTATAACCACTTGAAATACAAATATCAAGTTCAAGAACCTCTGCAGAAGTTTTTGAGCAGCACTTGGTTCTGGATTTGGATGGTTATGGGTCCAATATCGGCTCTGCCACTTCCTGGATGTTTGCCCTTGGTCCTGTAACTGTGCCCTCTAAGCCTCACTTTCCTCCTTTATAACATGGTGTTAATAAAACCTCATCACAAGGTTGTTGTCAGGCATCCAGCTGGGTGCTTGGTGTTAGATGCTGCTCAAGAAATATGAGCTCCCTTCTCCTCTCCTTGTGCTCTCCTCCCCGCCTCCATCTGCCTTAGATCACTCTCATGGCTCCGTCTATCTGGAATATTCCGCCCCCCTCAGCTTGGCTTAAGGGAGAGGGAGCAGTATCTGACTTTGAAGGAGCTCCTAGGATGCAGTGGGCTGAGCGTCCTGTGTTGTCCATTCCAGGATGAAGATGGGAAGGAACTGTCGGATGAGGACATCCGGGCTGAGGCTGACACCTTCATGTTCGAGGGTGAGGCTGTGGGGAGAGGTTGAGGGTGGGTGGGAGGGGGCCCTGTTATCTGAAGATAGCACCTCCACCCAAGCACCTCGTCTGCCTGCAGGTCACGACACAACCTCCAGCGGGCTCTCGTGGTTGCTGTTCAACTTGGCGAAGTATCCGGAGCACCAGGAGAAGTGCCGGGAAGAGATTCAGGAAGTCATGAAGGGCCGAGAGCTAGAGGAGCTGGAGTGGTCAGTTTGGAGTCAAGGGGATGAGGGGGTTAAGGCTCTGAGTGAGGCCAGAGCCTTGGATGTGAATCTCTGCTCTACCGTTGATTGACTGTATGACCTCAATCAAGTCACTTAAGCTTCTTGAACTTCATTTCTCCAACTACCATTTTTTTTTTTTTTTTAGTGAGGCCAGCAATTTATTAAGGTAGGGAGGGAAGAGAAATGGGAGAAAATAACAGATCACAGGTCCCCCGGTAGAGAGTAAGGGGCTGAAGAGTGAGAAAGAGGGCTGATTTTATAGAGTACAATTTCCCATTATAAATTATAAATGCCCAGGTTTCCAACCACCAATTAATAGTCCTATCTCCTAATGCAAGAGTTCTCAAAGTGTCTCATTCAGCTCTTATTGCAATAATGCCATGTAACAAACAACTCCCATCCTCAAACCCAGTGGTTTATTTCTTGCTCACAAGTCTGTGGCAGGCTGTTGATGCTGGGTTAACTAGGCTCCCTTCCAAATGGAGGATCGTGTTCAGGTCTGTTCCCTGTATCTCCGCACTCTCCTGGGACAAGCATGTGCATGTACTTCTTGCAGAAGATTCCAGAAGCACAAAAAACCACCCACCTCTGCTTGCATCCTCACATTTCATAGCCAAGCCCTACATGCATGGGGCAAGAAATAACAGTCCATCCACTTGACTGCAAGGCATTTCAAAGTCACATGGCAAAGGGCATGGGTGCATAATTTGAATACAGGGAGAAGTGGGACCCATAATCCAATCTATTTCAGATGTGTATGGTGTCAGCTGATGCTAGCTGTTTCCGTTTGCTAAAAGCTGCTGGGGGGCAATATACCAGAAATGGGCTGCCTTTTAAAGTGGGGATTTATTAGGTTAAAAGCTTACAGTTTTGAGGCTGTGCAAGTGCCCAAATCAAGGCATCATCAGGAGTTGCTGTCTCCCCCGAGCTGCAGCTGTGGGCATCAGGCACGTGGTGGTGTCCGCTCACCTCTCCCCTCTCCTCCAGGCTCCCTTGCTTTCAGCTCCTGGCTAAAGTGGCTCCTCTCAGCTTCTCTGTTCTATCAATTTCAGCTCCTGGCTCCCAGGGCCTTCTCTATCAGCTTCAGGGTCCCTCTCTGTCTCTGCAGCTATTTTATTTTCTGTCTCTGCAGTTTTTTTATTCCTCCTTTTATAAAGGACTCCAGTAAGAGGATCAAGACCCATGCTGGGTCACACAATCTTCACTGAGGGTAATTTAATCAAAAGGTCCCACCTACAATAGGTTTTCATGCACAGGAATGGATTAGCCCTAAGGACATGATTTTCTGGGGGTCCACAAAAGCTTCAGATTGCCACAAGGCTGGGGCCCACGGAAGCCCATCCCACTGCTAGAGCTCTTCTGAGTGGTTGGTGGTTATTTTGCATAAAATATCCAGGGGCAAGGACGGTGGGGGAAGTTTGAGATCCTGGGATCCCTGCCCAGCTGCTCCTGAGCGTGTGTGTGTTGGGGTGGGGGGGATGTCGCCGTGGTCTGGCCCTGAGTCACGGTCCCGTTCCCCGCAGGGACGACCTGACCCAGCTGCCCTTCACCACCATGTGCATCAAGGAGAGCCTGCGCCAGTACCCCCCGGTGACGCTTGTCTCGCGCCGGTGCACAGAGGACATCAAACTCCCGGATGGCCGCGTCATTCCCAAAGGTGCACGCGGTGTTCCTCACGAGCCTGGCCAGGCCAGCCCCAGGTGCACCGTCCCTGTACATGGGGCAGCCCACTGTGTACCTGCTGCTTCTGGGGACATGGAGGTGGCAGCGGGAGTGGCAGGGCCATGGAGTTGGGGTGGGGTAGCCCAGGTATGTGTGTGTATGAGGGCTGGGCCCAGTGGAAAGGAAGGGACAGGTGTCGGGAGGTGCAGGTGGGTGTGGTTTGGATAGTCCACTGGGGACCAACCTCTGGGCTGGGTGGGTGCTGGGCATCTAGAGCTGAAGTCCAGGCCCTTGAATATCACCCAGTCTGGGGGATAGAGAGCCGGGCACAGATACTCTGGGGGCCAGAGATGGACTAAAGGAGCCAGGAGGAGCCCAAAGTATGGAGTGATGGCTCTGTCTGGGGAGGAGTTCAGGGAGGGCTTCCTGGAGGAAGGAACATGGGAGGCAAGCCTTGGAGGTAAGAAGTTATGGAGCAGAGCCTCAGGATGCAGACTGTGAAAGGATTTGAATGCCAGGTTGAGGCACTTGGACTGGTTCTTGGAGGCAGTGGGGAGCCATGGAAGGTGTTTGAGCTGAGGAGGATCAATGTCAGATCTGTGTGGGAGAAAGATCCCTGTAGGGCCAGCATGGCAGCCAGAAAGAACGCAGAAGAGGGTGATGGGGGCCTTCCGAGGGAGAGGCAGGGGGAGTGTGTGGGATAGAAGAAAATTTCAGAGAAGGATGGGAAGGAAATGGTGGCACATGAGTCTTGGGAGCACTGTGCCCTGAGGGAGAGCTAGGGAGGGGGTTTTCCAGAGGAGGCCCTGGCTCGTGCCCATCCCACCGACCTCAGCCTTCCCTACAGGAATCATCTGCGTGGTTAGCATCTACGGCACCCACCACAACCCTGTCGTGTGGACTGACTCCAAGGTGAGCTCTTGCCCTTCCTCCTCAGAGGAGGCAATCCTGGTGTATTGGGCTCTCCCCTCCATACCCCACCCCAGGGAGCCAGAGCAGGGTTGGGTGCAGGGCCCCAGTGCTTCCCCCCACCCAAAAAATTATCCACCCATTCATTGTTAATTCATTATTAAGTCAACAAATATTTATTGAGCACCTACTGTGTGCCAGCCTGTGGGCTGGGCACTGACTAGGACAGCCGATACTGCCTTTGTCCTCGTGGGGCTCACAGTCTCACACAGGGAAAGATAATAAGGAAATAAGTAAATGAGATCATTTCCAATATTGATAAATACAATCAAGGAAGCGCAAACTGGGCATGGGGGCGGGCACTTGAGCTCAGGTGGCTGGGAAAGAGCTTGCCAAAGATGAGATGTTTGAGTGGAGACTTGAAGGGTAGGTATGAAGAGCAAGGCGAAGTGTGCTCCTCCAAGCAGCGGAAACAGGAGGTGCAAAGGTCCTGAGGCAGGAAATGAGTCTGGGGTGCTGGAGCAGCTGGAGGAGGCCAGGGAGTCATGTAACGAGTGTGGGGCGGATTGGGGAAGGAGGGTTGGGTGCGTGTGTGATGGGGAGCTCGCCCTCGCATGCACTTCCTCTCCCACCTTCTCTGTGCAGCTCCTAGGTTCGCTCCATCCAGCTGGGCTGGTACCCGGCAGCTGAGGGAGGGGCTCAGGCTGGAATGGGGTGGCGGGGCCTCCGGACTCACCCCCAGGTTGCTCCTGCCCGCAGGTGTACAACCCCTACCGCTTTGACCCGGACAACCCGCAGGAACGCTCGCCCTTGGCTTATGTGCCCTTCTCCGCGGGACCAAGGTAACTCCTTCATCTCCCCTTGCCCCAGCCAGGTGTGGGAGGACCGTGGAGGTGGTGGAAGCGACATGATTGTGCCCTTGAGTAGCTGGGAACACTTGCTTTCCACCAGCCCGGTGCCCTCAGTGCGCCAGGAGGCCCCCAGCTCAGGCTCTGCCACAGCAGCTCCAGGTGTTGAGCGCCTACTGTGTGCCAGGCCCCGAGTTCTGGATCCACATGCTCGCAATGGCTCTGGGCTGCCACTGCCCCCGTTTTACAGACGAGGACACTGAGGCTCAGAGGGCGAGATCATTTACCCCGCACACGTGGATAGTAAGGGGCAGTGGGGATTCCAACTGCCGACTCCCAGGTCACAGCCATTTAGCAGTTCCTGGGATCGCTCTGCAATCCTCACCTAGCCCAGGATGCATTTCATTTTTTTAATTTATTTTATAATTATTATTTTTTTAATTTTTAAAGACGTTTTAGACTACAGAAATGTTATGTAAAAAATATAAAGGATTCCCATTATGCCCCCACTCCCTCCCCCTCCCCCACTTTCCCACATTAACAACATCCTTCATTAAGGTGGTACATTTTTACAACTGAGGCACACATATTGAAGCATTGCTCCTAACCATGGACTACCGTTTACATTATACTTTACACTCTGTCCCGCACAATTTTTTAAGTTATGACAAAATATACAATAGCCTGTATCTGTCACTGCAATGTCATGCAGGACAACTCCAGTGTCACAAAAATATCCCCATATCACACCTATTCTTCCCTCTCCCATCCCTTGGAACCTCTGGTGGCCACTGCCTTTATATCAGTGATAGAAGTTCTTCCATTGCTAGAATAATCGTAAGTCTATAGTAGAATAATAATGTCTACTTTAGTCCATCGTTCATTCCTCAGTCTTTAGGATTTTGGGGTGGTGATGCCCACTCAGAGGGGTCTTAGCTCCCCCGGGGCAGATGGATGGCGCTTTCTTGCTTGCAGTTGCAGACTCTCTCTCTTCCTTGGGTTGGGCGTTGTCCATCATCATCTCCTTGTTAGTCGTCCTGGGTGAACCAGGAGCATTTTAGAATGCGAGGCCCAGGGTTCCCCGGCTCTCCCAGGGCTGGGCCTGAGCCCCTGGTGCTCCTTCCTGCAGGAACTGCATCGGACAGAGCTTTGCCATGGCCGAGATGCGCGTGGTCGTGGCGCTGACCCTGCTGCGCTTCCGCCTGAGCGTGGACCGAACGCGCAAGGTGCGGCGGAAGCCGGAGCTCATCCTCCGCACCGAGAGCGGCATCTGGCTCAACGTGGAGCCACTGGATCCGCGGGCCTGAGCGCCAGCGCCCCCAGACCCCTGGGCCCAGGCCCCGCCCAGAGAGCCGCAGGCCCCGCCCCCCGGCCAGGAGAGTGTGGGCCACGCCCCTCGGACAGACCAGACCCCGCCCCCAGGCCAGGAGGGTGTGGGCCACGCCCCTCGGACAGACCAGGCCCCGCCCCCAGGCCAGGAGGGTGTGGGCCACGCCCCTCGGACAGACCAGGCCCCGCCCCCAGGCCAGGAGCGTGTGGGCCACGCCCCTCGGACAGACCAGGCTCCGCCCCCAGGCCTGGAGGGTGTGGGCCACGCCCCTCGGACAGACCAGGCCCCGCCCCCAGAAGATCAGGCTCCACTCGCGAGCAGCCTGACGGTGCAGGCCACGCCCTTCACCCCGCCCCGCGACGGCCTTACCCCGCCCCTCGGACAGACCAGGCTCCGCCCCCAGAAGATCAGGCTCCACTCGCGAGCAGCCTGACGGTGCAGGCCACGCCCTTCATCCCGCCCCGCGACGGCCTTACCCCGCCCCTCGGACAGACCAGGCTCCGCCCCCAGAGGAGCCGCCCGACGGTGCAGGCCACGCCCTTCACCCCGCCCCCGGGTCCAGGCCCCGCCTCCAAGATCACGCGGATTCTGGTCCAGCTCCTCTTAGAGAGTGGCAGCAGAGGCCACGCCCCCGCGGAGGCAGGGCCCCAGGCCCCGCCCACCGAGCCTTCCAGCGGCCTAAGCCCCGCCTCTCGGGTTGAAGCCCCGCCCCCTGCGGACCCCGACCGGCTTCCGCCTTCGGGACGCGGCCCTGGAGCCCTGAACCCAGCGATGACCTTCCTAACGTCCGTCCGCTGCGGGCACCGCAGGGCGCAGGCTGTTTGCTTTTGCTGTTTTGTAGACTCAGCCCCTCGCCAAGCCCCCGCCTTGCTCAGAGGACCCTTCACTGAGTGTTCTGATTTTTTGCGGAATAAAAGCAAGGGACTCATCCACTCCCTTACCCCCAGCCCGGCCAGACCCTTACACCTCGTCGTCTGGGGCCCAGGAAGGGGCCCGACCTCTCCCATGAGGGGCTCTGGACAGAGGGGAAGCAGCTGGGTGAGGCTGTGGGTGAGGGGCCTGGGCAGCTCTTTGCCTTCGGACACAGACTCACTGATTTTTGGGACAGTTCGTGCATTCGTTGATTCTGTCATCAGAGTGCATATTCATTAAGCGGCTGCTGGCACCCAGTCAGGTCGTGGCGCTCCCAGGCTGGGGGAGAGGCAGACGTGGAACAAATAATTCCTCACCTCAATGTTTCTTGCGGACCCGTGACCAGTTCCAAACCAGAGGCCCCTGGTGCAGGGAAAGCATAGCAAGGGGATGGGGAAGGGGTACTGAATGATACTGAAGTAGGGGTGCAAACTGAGTCGTCCACAAGGGCAGGGAAAAACTTTTTGGGCAGAAGGGACACAGCATGGGCAGATGTCCCGAGGTGAGGGAGGTATGTGTGAGGAACTCAGAAGGGGCTGAGGGGGCTGGACCTGGAGAGTGGGGGCAGGATGGAGGAAGGGCGGGTGGGGGCCCAATGGTGCAAGGTTTGTGGGCTACGTCAGAGTTGGGGTAGTTGGGAGCCACAGAGGTGTGTGAGCAGGGGCAGGGCAGGAACGGTCAGATCTGCTTGTTAAGAGGATCCCTCTGGAGCTGGCACGGAGGTGGCTTGGAGGGGGGGGCAGGGGCTAGGAGCCTGGGGAAGAGGCAGGCTGAGGTGCAAGTGGGACAGGAAGGGCCTGAAATGGGGGTACTCTCTGGCTGTGAGGGCTGAGGGGGAGGGAAGAGGTGAGGAAGATGCCCAGGTCTTTGGCCAGGAAACTGGATGGGGAAGTCCTCCCTGGGGTGGAGATATAGGACAATGCCAATGTCACCTAATACTAATCCAATAAATATTTATTGAGCATCTGTGCCCCTTGTCCAGCTGACAATCTACTGGGAAACGGGAAGCCTCTGGTAAACACTATGAATGGTAAAGTGCATTCATACAAGATCTTGGGGGGCAATGGGGAGCCATGGAGGGTTCTGGGCAGAGAGAGGAGATTTGTCATCTGTCCTTAGTATTCCTTTGGCTGCTATGTTGCATAGAGTCTTTGGGAGGCAAGGATGGGACTAAAGAGACCAGGTGGGAGAGAGGGTGGGGCTGGAGCCAGGGTGATGTGCAGTGATGGTTTTAGGAAGGTGGGACTGGTAGGTTTGCTGGTGGATCCAATGTGGGGGTGGGGAGGGGGAGACGACTCCAGTTTGGAACTGCTATGAACTGGGATGGGGACTGCTGGAGTGAGGTGTTTTTTTGGGGGAGGGTGTGTGTGTGTGGTAAGACCAGGATTTCACTTTTGGCCCAGTGAGGAGTTGGAGAGGCCCGTGGATGTCCCCACTGGGGCTGACAAATGGGCAGTTGTATGAACAAGGTCTCGAGTTGGGGAGAGAATTCGGGGCTGAGGACGTACATTTGGGAAACCTCAGGATTTAGATGGTGTTTAGAACCCCAAGACTGGGTGAGATCCCCATGGGAGTGCCAAACGATGTGTCAGCTTAAGGACTGGGCCCTGGGGGGGGGGCTCCACAATTATATAACGATAATGAAATTTAAAACCTAGTGAGTGTCTTCTGCACGCCCCTTCCCAGATAGTCACACTGATCTTATGAGATGGGTACTATTATCTCTTTAAAGTTTATTTTTAACGGCAGTAAAACATGCATGGCATCAAACCAAGTTTAAGCACATTAAGTCTTTTTTAGTTTTTTGTTGCAGATTTATTTTATTTATTTCTTTCCCCCCACTCCCGTGTTGTTTTTCACTTGCTGTGTCTGTCTTCCTTGTTTCTTTTAGGAGACACCGGGAGCCGAACCCGGGTCCTCCGATGTGGGAGGGAGGTGCCTAATTGCTTCAGCCACCTCCACTCAGCTGCTTTGTTGTGTTTGTCATGATCACCTTAGGTCTTTATCTCTTAATTAGGCCCGTGGAAACAGACCCAAGGAGTGAAGTGACGCCCTCAAGGTCCTAGAATGATATTCTTTGGACCCTCAGCGGCGCCTCCAGAGCTTTTCGCCCTGTTCCCTAGGGGGTCCCGGTCCTGGTCTGGTTGCTTGGGAAGGGGGCTCAGCAGGAGCTGAGGTGGGGTGGGGGTCGTGGAGGACAGGAGCCAAGCCTGGGAGGTGTGTGCTGGGGCGCCCCCGGGCGGCCTTCGCGGGGATCGCGAACCCCCGCAGAGTTGGGGCTGGGGGTGGGAGACGACTCTCGGGGGGCTGAGTGGGAAAGCTGCAGCCTCGGGTGCTGATGCTGTCTGCCCCACAACCGCCGGAGGGTCGACAAGCACGCACCCTTCTCCAAACACCTCCCAGGACGCTTTGCTGCAACCACCCTAGCAAAAATAGAGTGGGCACATCTGGGTGCAAGGCCCGGCCTTGCGACTTCGCGGGGGTCTCGCGCACGGGACTGCGCCTCTGCCAAGCACACTCTCCCGGTTGCGTGGATTTTACGGGGTCATCGCGCGTGGAGGGCGCACTGGAGGTTCCTCTAAGGACCGTGATGGTGGATGCTTGTGGAGAGGCAGGAGGGGAGGCGTGGGGCTGCGGGGTCCGGGACCCTGCTGTCCCCGCGCGTGGAATCCTCAGGACGCACCGGCGCGGTCCTGCCGCAGGCCGCCGGGAGGCTCCTTCCTCGCTCCGAGCGTGTCGAGGACGCGCCCGCTGCCGGCGCGTTCTGGGACAACAGGCTTGAAGGCTCCTGGCGTCAGTTCACTGCGCGCGCACGTGTGTGAGTGCCCGTTTGCGTGTGTTTGCGTGTGCACGAGTGCACGCGTGTGTGCTCGCGTGTGAATGTGCATGTGTGCATGCGTGTGAGCGTGCACGCGTGTGTGCCTGCATGTGTGCACACGTGTGCGTGAGAGTGCACGTGTGTAGGCGAGTGTGAGTGTGTGGATGTATGTGAGTTGTGTGAGGGTATGTGTGCACATGTGAGTGCATGTGTATGAATGCTTGCATGTGTGCCCATGTGTGTGTGTGGCTGTGACTGCGTGTGAGTGTGTGCATGTGTGTAAGTGTGCAACCACATGTGCACGTATGCATGTGTGCATGTGTGTGTGCCTGTGCATGTAAATGTGACTTTGGGAGTATGCGTGTGTGCGTGTGTGCATGTGAGTGTGTGCGTTAGGGGGAGAGGAGGGAGATCCCCACTCACTGAGCTGTGCTCCTGCTCGTTGCAGCAGCTGGTCTCTGACCCCTCCCCACCGGCCCTGTCCCCAGGCTTCCCTGGACCAGTGGCAGGTGGATTATTGGTGGGTCAACCTCCCAGCCCCCTGGCTCTGGGGTGGATGCCTTTGAGGTGTGTGTCCTACGCCATCTCCCAGAGCTCCCTGGGGGGATTGTGCCCCGGGTGTCCTCAGTGGGGATTTCCTTTATAATGCCGCCTATACTGGCTGCCTCCCTTTCCTGGGTCACTTTGCCAATCTCTACTGGAGTTTCCTGGTGTCACCTCTCAAATAAACTACTAGGAGTTGAATAAAGTACTTGCACTCGAATCCTTGAGTCAGGATCTGCTTCCCAGGAACCCACCCAAGGCATGCAAACACTTACTCCTCCAATCCCCACGGGCCTAATTATGATACCCTTTTTCATGGAGGAGGAACATGGGGCTCAGAGAGGGCAAGTGACTTATCCAAAGTCACACAGTGGTTGAGCTGCAAAATGGAACTTTAAGAAGAGCCACTGACCCCATGCCCATTGCTTGCCCTCTCCTCTGAGCCTCTTCTTTGATGGGGCTTGAGGGATTGAATGGGGACGTTTCCAGACCCTGAGGTCCCTGATATGTACACCAGAGGGACCCTAGGCTCAGAGCTCATGCATGTATCCTTGTTCTGTCATTAAAAAAAGCAAACATGTATCTCTGACTGTGTGCGAGAGTTTTTTCTTTTGTTTTTTTTTTCCCTTTATTTATTTATTTATTTATTTTTTAAAGATTTTATTTATTTATTCATTTATCCCCCCCTTGCTGCCCGCGCTCGCTGGGCCAGCCAACCACGCCGCGCGGGCGGGCCCACCCCCACCAGGAAGCCCCGGGAACCGAACCCGGGGCCCCCCATATGGTAAACGGGAGCCCCACTGATTGAGCCACAGCCGCTTCCCATTTCCCTTTATTTTTAAAGAAGCTTTAGATTATATAAAAGTTACATAGAAAATATAGGGAATTCCCATATACCCCACTCCCTTCCCCTCCCACACTTTCCCACATTAGCAACATCTTTCATTAGTGTGGACATTTGTTACAATTGATGAGGACATATTGGAGCATCGCTTCTAACCATGTCTAGAGTTTACATTATAATTTACACTTTGCACCGCACAATATTATAGGTTTTAACAAAATGTGTAATGGCCTGTATCTGTCATTGCAATGTCATGCAGGACAATTCCAATGTCCCCCAAATGCCCCTTGTTACACCCGTTCTTCCCTCTCTTTCCCCTCAGAATCTCTGGTGACCACTGTCTTTATATCCATGTTACAAGTTCCTCAATTACTAGAATAACTAGAATAATTATTAGAATATTATTTTGAAATAATTCCAAACTTACAAGACAATTGCAAAAGTCATACAAAACCCATACAGAGAACTCCAGTATACTCCTCCCACCCAGATAACCAGATCCACCAAATTTTAAAATTCATTTATTTTATTTATTTATCCCCCCTCCCCCATTGTTTTGCGCTGTGTCCACTTGCTCTGTGCTCTCGTCTTCTCTTTAAGAGGCACGGGGAACCGAGAGGCACTCAATAGCTTGAGCCACCTCCGCTCCCTGCTTTGTTGGCTCTCTTATTGGGTTTCCTCTTTGTGTCTCCTTGTTGCATCATCTTGTTGCGTCAGCTTGCTGCGCCGGCCTGTTGCACCAGCTCGCTATCTTGCTCATCTTCTCCAGGAGGCACTGGGAACTGAACCAAGGACCTCCCATGTGATAGGTGAGAGCTCAATCACTTGAGCCATATCTGCTACCTGATCCATTAATTTTAACATTTTGCCACATTTGCTGTATCATTCTGCCTATCCATCATCTATCATCTGTATCTATAACTATTATCTATTTATCCACCATCAATGATCTATCTCTCTATTCAGCCATTTATCTATCATCTGTCAATTTTCTACACTTTTGAGAGTAGGTTGTTTACATCATGCGCCTTGAACACATAATACTTCCATGCACACTTCCAAAGATCCAGGATCTTTGCTTTTGTAACCACCTGAAGTACAGATATCAAGTTCAAGGACTTTAACATTGATAGAAACCTTACAGACTACTTGTTTCCTGTGTTCCAATAATGTCCCTTTGGTCATTTTCTCCTCCCTTAATTAGATCCAGTCTAAAATCATGTATTGCATTTAATTGTCATTGCTTTTTAAGTTGCTCTTTTTTAAAATTAAAAAAATTAAATAAAAAAATTGAGATGGGGATGTATATGTACGACAAAACCCCACCCCATCTCAACCGCTCCCAAGCACAACATTCAGTGGCATTCATCATATTCACACTTTTGTGCTACCCTCACTACCTCCCATTACCAGAATCTTCTCATCTCCCCAAACCAAAACCCTTCACCCATTATGTGTTAACTCCTCATTGCCCCTCCCTCACCCCTGTTAACCTGTGCTCTGCCTTCTGTCTCTATGCATTTGCATATGCTAGCTGTTTACTATAAGTGGAGTTATACAATATATGTTTGTCCATGTCTGTCTTGTTTTACTCAGCATAATATCTTCAAGGTCCATCCATGTTGTAGCATGTCTCAGACCTGCGTTGCTTTTTTAAAGAATTTATTTTTATTCCTCCCCCCCACCATGGCTCCCTATCTGCTTGTCTTCTTTTTAGGAGGCACCGAGAACCGAACCAGGGACCTCCCATGTGGGAGGCAGGCGCCCAATTACTGGAGCCCCATCCGCACCCCCTGCGATCCTTTTTATGGTGAATAATATTCCATTGTGTGGATGGACCACATTTTGTTTATCCATTTATCCATTGATAAACTCTGGGGATGCTTCTACCTTTGAGTCTTTTGAATAATGCTGTGATGAACATTGGGATTCGAGTATTTATTTAAGACCTTGCTTTCAGTTTTTTTTTTTTTTTTGTTGTTGTTTGTTTGCTTTTTGGGTGGGGGAGCATACCTAGAAGTGGAATTGCCAGGTCATTTGGTAATTCTATGTTTTACTTTTTGAGGAACTGGCAAACTTTCCCACAGTGGCTGCACCATTTTACATTCCGACAGTCAGGCTAGTTTTTGTGAACTGTCATCACTCAAACAGAGAGAGGAGAGAGAGGACTAATAGACGAGTGAAGCCCTGACAATGCCCCTTTGTGCTTGCTCGTAACTGTTGCATGTCCTCTGAAGTTTTTTTTTTTCACAAAGTTTCCCTCAGGCTTCCTGCCTCCGCAACCAGTTCCTCTGATCTTCTGCTACCTACCTGGGGACTTGGCAGCGCTGCCCTCCACTCGGCCTGGTGATCTCAGCACTTCTGAGGCTGGAAGCGAGAACAGACTTGTGTGAGCATCCAGGGCTGCGTCTTTACCCTCCTGACGTGGCCTCAGGGCTAGACCTTGTGCACAACCCTTTTCTCCAGCTTTCTGCTCCAACATCATCTCCTCCAGGAGGCCTGCTAAAGGTCCCCCTGTGCAGCTCAGCCCCTGGGTCATTTCAAGCCTGTCACCTTTGCAGTGTTTTGCCATCACCATCTGACTTGGTCTCGATACTTGTTGGCTGCCCCCCTCAGTCTACAAGTGTCTGTCTTGTCCTTCCTGTGTCCCAGGTCCTAGCACCATGCCCGGCATACAGCAGTTGCTTAACTAAAGTTTTTTGTAGAAGTATGGACTACCTGGGGGTGTAAATCCTTCTCTCCCTTTTACCGAGGAAGAAATGAGGCTCAGAGAGGGTGAGCTACTTGCCCGAAGTCACACAGCTGGCAGAACCAGGACTTGAACTAGATTTTGCTGAATCCAAATGCAGCAGGGCTGAGGAATGGAAATGGGAAACTCCAGCCAGGTGGCAGCATCCAGAGACCCACGGCCGATCCTGGGAGGTGTGTCTTCAGGATGATGGAATATAACGACCTCTCATCTCTTTTGGGAACCAATTCTGTGCCTCGCTGAGCCAAATCCCTTTTCCTCTTAAAATTGTATTTTAAAGATGAAAGTTACAGCAGCTCAGTGTGGAAAACAAAGCAACAGAGACATGTAGAAAGTTAAAACGATGCTCTGATTCTGCTACCCCAATTCCAACTCTGAGCGTGCATTCTTCTGGATCTTTTTTCAATGCACATACAAACATGCACACACACACGTGTACGTTTTATATACAGATGGGATCTTTACACACAAATCATTCTGGAACTTGCTTTTTCCTACCATGTCTGCCTAGGTCTGATTGAACCCTCACAGCACTCTGCGAAGTTTTTAAAAAATTTTTCTTTTTTTAAAAAAATGATTTCCTTTCTGCCAAGTTTTGCCAGCCCATTTTACAGAAGAAGAGACGGAGGTTCAGAGGGGTGATGGCCTGTGCCTGAGGCTGGTCACTCATAGGTCAAAGCCCCCGCTGCTCTGACACACTTGCCCCCAGCCCCACCTTGGAGAAGAAGGAGCCTCAGTCTCTCTGTACTTGGATCCCTCCCTCCCACACCTGCTGGGAACATTCCATGAGTCACATGTGAGTGATTTGGCAGCTGAGACGCTCCTGGTGGGAGAAATCACTGGGAATGCTCCAGCCTCTTCAGGCTCAGAACAGAGCATCTCCCCCCTTTGGTTCCCCCCACCATTGGCCTCCTGATCCAGGAAGCCAGGCATTCGGCCAGTGGGCCCTGCTCTCACCATGGCCGCAGAGGTCTGCTGGCCTGTGAGCTCTCTGGCTTGACCGTGGCTCCAAATTTTGCCACATGGGCTGGTTCCCCCAAGGACACAGACTGCAATCACCGTGCAGGTGTCAAAGGGGCAAGGACAGACTCGCATGGGCACATGGCTGGACATTTCATCTGTGACCGTGGGGTCTCACTCGCCCCTTCATTCAGGTCCTGGAACAGTTGCCTCCTCCTGGAAGTCCTCCTGGTCACTCATGCTCACTTCACCAAGACAGCCCAATAGGTTCTGGTTAATTTGATCATTGTCTGTCCCCCTCTCCCTGTGAGATCCTTGAGGGCAAGGCAGTCCCCAGTGCATAGCAGATGCTCAATAAACATGTGGCTGCATGAATGGCCCTAGGAGATGGAGATTTTTCTTTCCATCCTACAACAGATAAAATAGAAGGTCAGCCTGGGTAAGGAATCCCAGGGTTTATTGCAGAGCCTGGACTCAGGTCTCCTAAAGCAGCACTTCTCAAACTATAACCTGCCCCTGAAGCCCAGGAGATGTGATGAGAATGTAGATTCTGGTTCAGGAGGTGTAACAGTGTTTGATTGCTGCGTAACAAACCACCCCTGAACTTAACGGTTGAAATGACTATTTTGCAGGGCAGGTGTAGCTCAGTGGTTGAGCGCCTGCTTTGCATGTATGAGGTCCTGGGTTCAAGCCCTGGCACCTACTGAAAAAAAAAATGGAAAGAAAGAAAATGACTATTTTACTCTCTCTCATGAGTCTATGTGTCGACTGGGCTCAGCTGGATGGTTCTTCTGCACTACGTGAAGTTGGCAGTTGGCCGTTGGCTGGGACGAAAGCTGGGGCTGCTGGTCAGAGGTTACCAAGGCCTTTCCATGTGACCTGCCTTAAAATATGGCAGTTGGATTGTGAGGGGGAGAGTCCCAAGAGCAAATGTTCCAAGGGGGGAGGACTGTAAGGCTCCAGCTTGTAACTGGATCACCCCTACCACAGCCTGTTGGCTAAGAAGTCCCAGGCTTAGCTAGAAAATGCAAATGTAAAGAGACAAGAAGTAGAGTACAGGTTATGGAGTGGGAGAAGGGACAATGGAGAGTTAATGCATAATGGGTGCAGGGTTTCTGTCTGGGGGGATGGCAAAGTTCTGGTAATGGAAGGTGGTGAGGAAACCACAATATTGTTTGTGTGATTCATCGCAACGAGTGGTTGAGATGGGAAAGTTTGTTTTTTTTAAAAAAATATTTTGAGAAGTTTATGTTGTAGGTTTGTTTTGCCAACTATTAAAAAAAGAATTAAAGAGATGGTGACAATTAAATGTAACATGTGATCCTGGATGGGATCTAATAATGGAGGGAAAAAGACCCCAAAAGACATTTTTTGGAACTTATGAAAAAAATCAGCTTTATATCGCTCTTAAAGCTCTTGAACTTGATAACTGTTTAAGGTGATTACATGATTGAATATCCCTGTTCTTAGGAAGTGCACATGGAAGTATTATGTGTTCAAGGAGCAGGATGTAGACAACCTACACTCAAATGTTTAGAAAATGGAGAGAGAGATAAATATAGATATAGATGATGGGTAGATGGACAGAAAGATAGAGTCAGATCGATAAATTGATGGATAAATGGATGGGTGGATATACGAATGGATAAATGATAGATAAATAGATGGATACATACATAGATAGACTCATGATATAGGAAGAATATGGCAAATGTGGCAAAATGTTACAAGTTGGTGGATCTGGGTATCTGGGTGGCGGGTTGTAGGAATGGGTTTTGTATTATTTTTTCCTGTCTTGTAAGTTTGAAATTATTTCAGAATAATATGTTAAAAAGAAATCAGACAGATTCAGCAGAAGGGGAGTTTAAAGCCACCTTTAGCCCACCCACTTGTTCTGGGGCAGAAGCCGAGATTCTGCATCTCCAACAGACACTGCTGGTCTGAGGATCCCATTTTCAGCAGCCAGTTCTGGGTGAGGCTTTCTTTTCACCTGTGCTGTCACTCTTGATTCATTCCTCTTCTTTTCTCCTGCTTCTTCCCAGACCAAGCTGGCTGGGCTGGGGTCCTCTCACCTACTGCCTGGTTATGGGAACCTGCCCCACCCAGGCTCTTTTCTAGCCAACAAGGGGGATCCACCTCCAGCAGAGGAGACTCTGGGTAGGGCACCCCATCTTGCTGAGGGCTCTAGGACGAGATACCTGAAGCTGGACCAGGTAGGACTGGAAGGAATGTGGGGCAAGGGAAGGAGAAAGTTTGGGGGTCTCTCCAGCCCCATCCTTCAAACTCACCTTTATCCTGGAGCCTGAGCATAGTGGGCTACCAGGGGGGCTGGGAACAGCCTGCAGGGCAATTCTGGACTGGATCTGGACAAACCGTGCCCCCTCCAAGGCCCCCCAGCTGACACCTCATTTCCAAGATGGGAAAGAAGCAGCTGCCCATCATCAGAGCAAGGAGGGGACAGAAAGGGGTCTCCACTCAGGGACCCAGGGGTCTGCGTCTCCTCATCCTGGACCACATGTGCTCACAGTCCCTCTCAGGCTGACCCCCACTTCCCTTCTACCCTCTTCTCTGGTCCCCAAACCTGAGCCCAGCCCTCCAGGTGTGCTTTGCCAACCTGAGCTGCGTATTTTATCCCCAGAATCTGATCCTGGGAGCTGGATGTTTTCTTTCTGGGCTGGCTAGGGTTGGGGTTGAATTCCTGCCAGGCTTGGTGGCCCATGGCCAGCAAAAGCTGCTTGGCCCTCTCCCAGCCCATGCGTGGGATGGAGCCTGGGAGGCGTTTTGAGAAAAGGACGTGCCTTGGCTCCTGAACAGCTTTTCCCTAACGCACCCTGGCCTTGGTGAACGCAAGTCGGCTGTAATCTTGAGCGTCCGGGGAACTTTGTCTCTGGGATCTGAGCTCCCATTTCCCGTGCCTGTGACCCTGAGCCCTGGCCAGGTTCACCCTGGCTTCCTGGGCAGGCTGCTGGGCGGGGAGGAGGCAGGCAGGCTGGTGGGGATTGGCTGCCTCAGCCTTCCCAGGCCCCAGGGAGGCCCGGGACAAGGGTGTCCCAGGAGGACGGCAGAGGAGGTTGTACTGGACAAGCTGCTCCGGACAGAAGGTGCCAGCCTGGGGGTGGCAGGGCTGGGAGGGTCTTGGCTTGTGGTGGAGAGGGGCACCCCAGGGAGCGAGCTGGCCCAGAAGACAGGGTGTTACTGGGTAACTGGAGCCCCTGGCAACTTCCGGCTGACGCTGGCTGCTGGCTCTGGCCGGGCATCTCTGGACTCGCTCCCTCTCTGCCTCTTTCTCTAGCTCTCTCTTGCTCCCTCTCTGCCTCTCTGTCTCTCTCTCTTCCCATCTGTTGCAGCAATCTCTGTCTCTCTGTTTCTCTGACTCTCACTTTCTCTCTCCTTCTCCTTCTCTCTCTCTTGTTGAGTCTCTCTCTCTGTTTCTCTTCCTCTCCCTCTCACTTGGCCTCTGCCCCCTGAATTTCCCTGGGCCCCCCTCCT
>JAKSZT010032673.1:1626836-1688839 GCA_026826555.1 Tolypeutes matacus | reverse complement strand
CCAACGCACCTCGTACCACACCAAATCCTCCACTTGCTTTGCTTTGACATCTCCACATGCACAAAGAGCGGTCTATTCCCTTTGCCACCACTTCCCCCACTCGCTCCTCAGGGCTGCAGCCTGGCAAGTCCAAACTCCATCGTGTGATGGAAACTTTCCCCACGAGATGACCACGACTTTCAGATCACTAAATCCCATGGAGGGCTTACAGCCCCATCTCCATCCCAACCTTCCTCTTGGCAGCGTTCTGACCTCACTGACTCCTCCGTCCTTCCTGGAGCCCTGATTGATCAGGGTGAGAGGCAGAGAAGAGGTGGACAGGCAGGCCGAGTGAATGGGACCCGGAGGTTGGGCTGGGGATGGACTTGATGCTGAGGGCAATGGGGAGCCATGGAGGGTGTACGAGCAGGGGATAGGGGCAGGCACATTTGCGTGTCTGACAGTGCATCAGGCCCGTGTGGGGCCTGGAATGGGGAAGGCAGGAGTGGAAGTGGGAGCCGAAGGAAGAGGTGGCCACACACCAGGTCGCGTCGCTGAGGAGTGTACAGCAGGATACTGACTGGTAGTGCTGCTGAGCTGGGGTCGCTGCCCAAGGGTCACAACAAATCTTTCCTTTGACAGGTTTTACTGTTACCTTGTGACTATGCCCTTATCTTGTCTTTTGTAACTTAGTAGTTTTGTTTCACTACAGAGCAGCCATGTAAGGAGGCAGGGGTCAAAGCCTCAGATCTGTCTCCCCGAATTGGAGAAACTCTGAGGTTTTACAGCATTCTGGTAAGGGCATGGATATGGTAATGAGTGCAGGGGTCTGAGGTGGCAGAATCTGGAGTGGAATTTTGGTTGAGCACATGCATACAGGTTACGTGCTTAGGCCCAGGACGCAAGTACAAAAACGGTAGCCTTGACACAATGGCGGGCGTGATTTTCAATATTATGATGGGGTTTAGGTTACTATAGGGTAAGGGCCTGTGCCTCTGTACATGTCTAGAGAGGCAATTCTGTCTGAAACTGGCTTAATCTAGGAGAAGGAAAACAAGAACTGGGATGGCAGGACTCACGCTTCTTCATTAAAAAACACAGAGGGATGTTGGCAGGATCACAAAACTATTAGGTCACAAAAGACAAGATAAGAGTATAGGCACAGGCCATAAGCTTATCAGGAAGCTATTCCTTTATAATTACAAGGGAAGGCATCTGGGTCACAGTTCAGCTTTTTCCTGTATGGAAGAAAGGTAGTGGGTACAAGCGGTTAGTTCTCGATTACGATCCCCCCCTCTTTGGTTGTTCAGTCCTCAGCATTGAGGGATTTGGGGATGACCACTCTGGCTGCTTTGGGCTGAGAAGGGATGTAAATTTTATGGGGCAGGGGAATGAAATAGTTTGGCTTGCAATTGAAGAATCTTGCTCTCGGGACATGGTGTCATCTTAGTTTGTTGTTTGTCTTTTTAAAAAAAAAATTCTTTGATCATTTAAAAAAATTTTATTGAAGTATGTCATTCGTACATGAATATCCATAAACAATAAGCGTATAGTAGAAGCGAACTTATGAAACAAATATGCATATCATCATAAAGAACTCCCATCCATCACACCTCCACCAATACCTTGTGTTGCTTGTCTCTTTCTGGCAGAGCTGGGGTAAGATAGAGAGAAAGCATTTAAAGAAGAGAGGGTTAAGAATTGCTGAGTCTCAGGGCTCAACCGACATAGGAACAATCTGGGAGCTTGACCTCTCTGAGAAATAAAATTAACAATTGGAAACGATAGGTTCAAATAAAAGAAGCAGAAGGATGATGGTTAAGGGATTTCTAAACGAGTATAACCATGCAGGGATTCCTAGATAGGGTGCTGATTTTCTGTAGCCATGGGGCTGGCCTGTGATGTTAGGACATCCCTAGGGCCCTCGGGGGCACTTTTGCTCCAGGCTTTGGACACTGGGGCAGTTTGTGATATCTGGCTGAGACCTGCATAAGAGAAACATTTAGAATGACCTAAAAACATGCTGACTACGAGGCGACGGAAAATACAAGGCAGAGAAGATGGCTTCCGTATTTCTTAGAGCTTGTGTGACTTCATTGTTTCCAATGGTCAGATCTATTTTGCTCACCTAAAGATGTGACCTGGACAATTGGGAAAGTCTTTGCCATTTCCTGAGGCAGGCCTAGCAATTACACTGAAAAGTGCTTTGCTTTCTTAGGGGTCAGAGAGCCCGTGTTTCTCTTCCACGTCCAGGTTGTTTACAGTAATCATAAGTAAGGGCCCTGACCCTGGTGCTTAGAGGTTTATTTATTGAGGTTTTAGCTCAAGAGGATTTATTTTTTCTTAGCTTTTTTTTTTTTAACATGATAAATGAAAAAAAATTTTCTTAGCTTTTTTTAAAAAAAAATTCCAAATAGTTTTGTTTCTCCAAATTTCTGTGTGATCTTCACCAGCAGTTCTATAAAGTAATTGGTAAAGGTCTGAATATTCAGGCTCGTAAATTTGAATAAGATTGAATTCTTTGCAAAACCTGCTGAGTCTTCATTAGGATTTGGGAAAGCCTTATAATTATAAAAGGGGAGCTAGGCCAAGCCAGGACACTGAGGGGTAAGACAGGAGGAATTCGCTTCCCCAATTTCTGGGATTCCAGGAGTACTAATTTATATCTATATCTATATAGATATAAGTGCTTATTTATCTTTTTTTTTTTTTTTTTTAAGGAGGTACCAGGGATTGAACCCAGGACCTCATACATGGGAAGCAGGTGGTCAACCACTGAGTTACATCCGCTCACCAACGAGAGTTGTTTTTTTTGTTTGTTTGTTTTGTTTTTAGTAGGTACCAGGGATCAAACCCGGGACCTTGAACATGGGAAACAGGTGCTCAACCACTTGAACTACGTCCACTCCCTTATTTATTTATTTATTTTTTAAGATTTATTTTATTTGTTTATCGCCCCCCCTCCCCCATTTTCGCGGTTGCTGTGTGCTCTCTGTGTCGGCTCGTGTTCTCTTTAGGAGGAATCGGGAACTGAACCTGGGACCTCCCATGCGGTAGGCGGAAGCCCAGTCGCTTGAGTCACATCCACTTCCCTGGTCCCCTTATTTATCGTTAAGCAATTTAAATAGAGCTTTCCTGAGAATTATTTTTGTTAATTTGTTATTACTATCTGGAGGTAGGAAAATATCCATCAAACAGACAGACACACATAGAAAGCCTTTAGCTTCAATTAAAATCTTTTTTTTTTTTTTTAAAGATTTATTTTTATTTATCACCCCCTCTTGCCGCTTGTGCTCGCTGTCTGCTCTCTGTGTCCACTTGCTGTGCGTTCTTCTGTGTCTGCTTGTCTCCCTTTGTTGCATCATCTTGCTGCACCAGCTCTCCACATGTGTGGGCAGTCAGCTATTTGTGGTGCAAGCCAGCTCGCCTTCACCAGGAGGCCCTGGGAAACGAACCCGGGGCTTCCCATATGGTAGACGGGAGCCCAATCAATTGAGCCACATCTGCTTCCCTCAATTAAAATCTTTAACCATGAGCCAAACATAGAAATACAGAAATACATAAAACTTATTAAACTATATAAACCATATAATTTTGTACTTCTTTCATAAATTTTTGTTCTGATACTAAGACATAAAAGATTGAACATGGAGAATTTAATTCTATTTTTCTTCCCCTTTACAGTACAAGTCTAATTCTAATACGGTATTATAATAAGGAGATTCATTTTCTGGCCATTTGCACCCCAGATTCCAATTTTTATTAGAGCCAGGTTCTGTTAGGAAAGAAAATCAAACCTCTCCCAGTTTCCTAGAAATGCAACCCAACGGGCTGCCCTCAGGAATGCTGCTGGAACTTCTCGCCTCAAACCATTCCAACAAGCAAGTTAGGAACCGGCAAGCACTACAATATATGCACTATGGGACAACAAGCTTAACCAAATTAATATGCAGAATCTGCTAATCAAATTGCCAGACTGCTTTTTCTAGGCTACTCTATGATACAAGAGCATGCTTAACACATTCACACACAGGTCTGTGCTGGAACCCCCTACAGAATGGTCAGGGACTCGAACCCTGTACTCAGGAAGGTGCAGTGTTCAGAGCAAGGGAGATTGTCTGGGAATAGGACCCACAGCCTCAAATCTGGTCCAGGGACTCGAATCCTTTCTTCCTGACCTACTTATGCCTTGATGACCTACTCATCCCGTCAGACATCCAGACATGGAGCTGTTTCTCCGTTTGAAACTTCGAGGCTCTGAGGAAACCTACCTGGCTGCCAAGCCTCTAGCCTAACAGGTCTAAGCGGCCACGCAGGCTTGATTCCTGTGTCCACACATCCAGCTGGGGCTCCGGTGCTTCGGGCAGTCAGGCTCACAGACGCCCCCGTCCAGGCGGAGTTGCCAAATCTGTCTCCGAGCTTGATGAGCATGATAAACCTATGCTTTGACACTGAGGTTTCAAAGAGAGAAAGAGTTTTATTACAGAGCAGCCTAGGAGGCAGGAGGCAAAGCCTCAGATGTGTCTCCCAGTTGAATTGGAGACACTCTGAGGTCTTACAGAATTCTGAGAAAGTAGTGATTATGGCAGTGAGCACAGTGGTCTGCGGGGACAGAATCCGAGGTGGGATTTTGGCTGAGTATGCGCAGATGGTTTATAGGCTCGGTTGCTATGAAGATGGTGGCCTGGATGTGCTGATGGATGCAATTTTTTTTTTTTTTAGGAGGTACTGGGGATTGAATCTGGGACCTTGTATGTGTGAAGCACGTGCTCAACTACTGAGCCACATCCGCTCTGGCCATGATTTTTGGTATTGGGATATAGTTAGTGTAGGTAAAATTCCTGTGCCTCTGCACATGTTCTAGAGGGCCAATTCTGGGTGACAACTGGCTTTATCTAGGAGGAGATAAACACTAATTAAGGTGGGATGATTCAGGCTTCTTCATTAAACATAGAGGGATGCTAGCAGGATCACAAAACTACCAAGTTGGGAAGCGGATGTGGCTCAAGTGATTGGGCTCCTGCCTACCATACAGGAGGTCCAGGGTTCGATTCCCAGGGCCTCGTGGTGAAAGGCGGGCTGGCCCATGCGGAGTGCTGGCCCGCAAGGAGTCCTGACCCTCTTGGAGTTGCTGACCTGCTCAGGAGAGCTGGTGCAGCAAGATGATACAACCAAAAGAGACACAGAAGAGAAACAATAAGAGACACAGCAGACCAGGGAGCTGAGGTGGTGCAAGAGATTGAGCGCCTCTCTCCCACTCTGGAAGGTCCCAGGATTGGTTCCCGGTGCCTCCTAAAGAGAAGACAAGCAGACACAGAAGAACACACAGAGAGCAGGCAGCGAGCACAAAACAACGAGGGGAGGAGGGGAAGAAATAAAGAAATAAATGAAAATGAAAAAAAAAAAAACACAAAACAAAAACTGCTAAGTTACAAAAGACAAGATAAGGGCTTAGGCACAAGGTCACAAGATTTTTATGAAGCTCTTCCCTTGCAATTACAAGGGAAGGCATCTGTGTCACAGCTCACTCTTTCCTGTCTATAAGAAGGTTGGTGGGTGCAAGCAGTTAGTTCTGGATTACAGTGGGGTAGGGGGCTGTGGAGGGGAGAAGGGCAGAGCTTGACACACGGGTTTCTGACCCATGGAGGTGAGAGGCTTGTGCTGCCTGCTCCACCTCTAATTGACAGGAGGCTTCGATACCATACGGTTGATGGATGGGACTCTCTTGCTTGCAGTTGTAGACTTTCTCTTGGTGTGGTCGTTGTCCATCCTCACCTCTTTGTTAGTTGTCCTGGGTGAGTCCAATGAACTGGAGAGTAGGTGTTGCAACTCCGCTGAGGCTCAGAGCTCAGCTCTGCCGGAATCCTTTACCAGCTGGTAAACACATATAAAGAGAATCGTCCTTGGCTAAGGGGAGTCGCCTTGTCCAGAGGTGCCTGGGAGGCCGAATCCCTCAATTCCGGGGTGGGTGCTGTAGCCAGGAACCGACTGAGGTGGAGATGGAGAAGCCAAGTCCCCTCGCTTCAGAGTTGTGCGATTCTGACGTTTTGGCCAAGCTCCAGAGCCCCCCGTGGGCTCAGTGGAGACTGGCCACCAGCTGTGCCCACATCTGCCCGGCTTCTTCCCTGCCCCATCCCACATCTCTCACTTTCTCTCAGGCTCCTCTGGGGAGTCCTTCTTTACACCACTTGCACAAGCATTGCCGTCTCAGGGGCTCCTTCTAGAGTTTCCAAACGAAGACAGTGTCCCTCTATCCTTCAGTCTCTCCTTTCCCACTCTTCTCCTCTTCCTTTGCCTTTTTTCCATGAGTGTTCCCACCTGTTTCCTTCCATTTCCATCCCAGTTCCTTCTGGGCCTCCCCCCACCCCCGCCAGTCTTCCCCAGCTGGCTGCAGCCTGGGCACAATTGAAGTTGGGCAGAGCATCCTCCTTTGGACTCCAGCCTGGGACTTACCCATGTGCCCAGAATGGGGTGCTGGGGTGGTGATCCAGGCTTGGGGGGGAGGGGGCTGTGTCCACGCTTGCCCCAGGGGTGGGCTTTTCTTTGCTAATGATTTTATCTCATGGTGAAGAGGTGTTGGATAAAATGGGCGAGGAGGCACTCGCGTGCCTGGAGGGTGTGGGGTGCCAAGGAAGCTTGTTTTCTCCAAAGCTGGGTAGACACCTGGCCAGAGCTAGTGGCAGGAGGCTGGGCTGCAGTTGGGGGCAAGGAAGCAAGTCGGATGGGGTGAGAGTCACTCTGAGTGGGAAGGGGGAACTGTAGCTGTGAGCAGGGAAGGGAAAGCTAGAGAGAGGTGGAGACTTAGAGACAGAGGGAGATGTATAGAGATGATAGATAGAAAGAAATAGATGATAGATAGATGATAGATATATAGAGATGATAGAAATGATAGAGATAGATGATAGATGATAGATATGCTGGATGGATAGATGATAAATAGATGATATCTGATACAGATAGATGATAGATTATACATAGATAGAGATAAATTACAGGTAGTAAGAGATAGATGATAGATTAGATACCTAGCTAGAGATAGAGGATAGATAGATGATAAATAGATGTTAGATATATAGAGATGATTGATATAAATGATAGAAAGAGATAGATGATAGATGATAGAAATTATGGATGGGTAGAAATTATAGATATAAATGATAGAAAAAGATAGATGATAGATGATAGAAATTATGGATGGGTAGAAATAATAGATGATAGATGATAGAGATAGATGATAGATTATAGATAGATAGAGATAAATTATAGATAGCTGGAGATGGATGATAGATATAGAGAGATAGGTAGATGATGGGTAGATGGATGGATGGACAGTCATACAGGCAGATATGATAGATATGATGGATAGATAGAAGACAGATGGATGGTAGACAGATGATAGATACATAAATAGAGATAGATATAGATAGGTAGATAGATGGATGGACAGATATACAGATATATATGATATCGAGATAGACAGACAGTAGATAGAGAAATAGATGATAGATTATACAGCTAGCTAGAGATAGGTGATAGATAGATGATAGATAAATGATAAATAGATGATAAATAGATGATAGATATATAGAGATGTTAGAAAGAAATGATAGAAAGAGATAGATGATAGATGATAGATATGATGGATGGGTAGATGACAAATGATAGATGATAGAGATAGATGATAGATTATAGATAGATAGAGATAAATTATAGATAGCTGGAGATGGATGATATATATAGAGATAGGTAGATGGATAGATGGACAGTCATATAGGCAGATATGATAGATATGCTGGATTGATAGAAGATTGATGGATGGTAGACAGATGATAGGTACATAAAAGGAGATAGATATAGATAGGTAGATAGATAGATAGATGATAGATAAATAGATAGAGAAAATGAGAGAGGGAGATAGCGGTACATGGAGAGTGAAGAGACAGGAAGAGACAATCACAAACATAGAGAGACCTGCAGAGAGAAGTTAACTTGGTCGGGAGAGGTGTAGATCAGTAGTCCAGGCAGGAGGGGGTAGCGGGTGCAGTATGACCGAAGTCCCCTGCCAGGCCTGGCATCAGCCCCACCTGTCCCCAGGCTCAGAATAATGAGGAGGGCTTGCGGCTGATGGTGGAACTGGGCCATCACTTCCGTGACGTCCATCTCTGGTGGATTGGACCCTTCTTCCCCATCCTGCGTCTCGTCCACCCTAAGTTCATTGCCTCCCTGCTCCAGGCCTCAGGTATGTCTCTCAGGAGCCCCCACCCCCAGCCTCTCTCTTGCCCCTGCTTCCTGCCCTTCCCACCCTTGGACAGGCCAGGCTGAGCAGGGGAACAGGCAGCGTCCTCCAGAGACCTTGTTTTCGACACTAAGATGCTGAGTGAAACTGGGCAGGTCTCTGGTTCTCTCTGGTTGCCAAGGTCTCTTTCAGTCACGTGTGGTGGAAACTCAACCCCATGTGGCTTAAGCAAAGGAAGGGACTCTACCGATTGAAAACATCAGGGAGTGCTAGCTTCAGGTATAGCTTGATCTAGGTTGTCAGACAATGTCATGAGGTCTCTGTCTTCATCCCTTAGTTCTGTTTTCCTTGGTGATGGCTTCACTCTCATTCTGGTAAAGATGAGATCCAGAAGTTCAATTCCCATAGAAAAGTAAGCTCATTCATCACTGTTCCAGCAAATGTCCCTGGATTCACTTTAATCAGCCTGGGTCACATGGCCAATTCTTCATCCAATCATTGCTACCTGGATGTCATATGCTCAGCTCTGGGTCAGAGCAGGGGGCCACCCTCCAGCTACTTGGACCAAAAGTTGGGGAGGAGTGCTTCCCCAAAGGAACATGGAGGAGCTGGTATTGGAGAAAAGGGGTGAACACTGGACAGGCAGAAAATGCAGGTGTCCATCTACCAGCATCCTTGAGAGATGGGCATCTCCTGGGTGAGGCCAACGAGGCTCAGGGAGGCACAAGGACTCTCTCAAGGTCACACTGCACTTCGAGCCTCCCTCTTCATTCTTTGCACTCATGGCCACTCCAGCTGTCTGTGATGGGGGACCCCAGGTTGGATGAGGATTTGGGAGTGTCCAGTGTAGTTGGGGAAATATACACAAGACCCTCGTTGGCTCACGGTATTTGTGCAAGCGAGTCTGGTGGCTGGAGGGAGCAGTGACAGCTTTTCACGGGAGCCGAAGCTCAGCCCCAACAGAGGGTGGCACCCACTGGTCCTCTGGAAGGTCCTAAGCCTTTAACACCCAGTCTGCTGGTGGGGGCAGGGCCCTGAGGAAGTCTGGGTCACATCTGGGCCACGTAGGGGACATTAATGGGACCACATTTAAATCTTGTCTGGGGCAAGTCTGTAGGGCAAGCCGAGGTCATGTCAGATGGCCTCCAGCCCATGTCGGAACATGCTATATCATGTTATGGATATCTTAGTGTGTCCCATGTATGCTGGGGCTATGGCAGACAGCAAAGTCCATGTCAGGAGATGTCAGAGAAGGCTGGGGAGGGCGGGGTGTCCTCTGTCCATGTGACACATTTTGTAGAGTGTTGGGCTGAGCTCAGGTGTTTCAGAACATGCTGGACTGTGTATGAGACATGCCAAGGCATGATGTAGCATGTTGAGCCATGCCAGGATGTGTCTAAGCATGTTGGGGTAGGTCTGCCTTTACTCTTCTCTGCTGCCACAGCCTGGTCTGGTCACCCCCTTGCCTCCCCCTCTTCCCTGCTTCCTCTGTGCTTAGCCCCACCCTGCTATGCTAGGTGGAGGAGGAAAGGGCAGAACCTTGGCTGGGAGCCAACCCCTACCCGAGGTCCTGCCCCTTCCCCCTCCACGGCCCCTGATGGCCCATCTCTCCTGTCAGCCACCATTGCACCCAAGGACAGGTTTTTCTATGGCTTCCTGAAGCCCTGGTTGGGTGAGTAACTGTGGGTAAAGGGGGTTGGGTATAACCTCGAAGGCCAGAGGAAGGGGTACCTTTGCCCCACTGCCCATGGCTGCCTCTACTAGGGGATGGGCTGCTGCTGAGTGACGGTGACAAGTGGAGCCGCCACCGCCGCATGCTGACCCCCGCCTTCCACTTCAACATCCTGAAGCTCTATATGAAGATTTTCAATGCGAGTGTGAACATCATGCACGTGAGTCCCTTGAACTGCGGGTCCCAGATGGAGCCTTGGATGGAAGGGACCTCAGGCACATCTGGTCTGGAGTCTTGGCTCTGTTGGGTGGCTTTGAGGCCATGGCTCTTTCTCTCTGTGCCTCAGTTTCCCTATATGCAAAATGGGGATAGTGGTCCCCACTTGAATGGGTGGTTAAGATAATTTAATGGAATCATTTCCCTGGCACATAGTAGGTACTCAGAAGGTGTTGGTTTCTAATCTCCCTCCCAGAATCCTTGGACTCCCAAGATAGTGTTGATGATAAATATGAAGAATGCATAGTAGCTATTTGTGCATAACAAAACACTTCAAAGCTCACTGGCTTAAGAGAATGAGAGTTTGTTATTGCCCACGAGTCTACAAGCTAATTCGTGGCTGCGCTCACTTGCCTGTCCGCGACCAGCTCGGATAGGGCAGACAGCTCTGCTGATACAGGCTTTGATCGCTCTCTTTGAGGTCTGCTGGTTATAGGCTGGCGTGAATGGGCTCAGCCAGGACAACTGTGCTCCCCCATTTGTCTTCCATCCTCCAGTACATCCTCTTGGTCTTGCTCAAGTGTCATAGGCAGGATTAAAGAGAGCAAGCAGAAACTTTTAGTACCTCCTCTAGCCTAGTTTCAGAACTATCACATCATTTTTACTACATTCTATAGGTCAAAGCAAATCACAATTGGTTCCACCTCCTAAAGGAAGGAGCTGCAAAGTCTCATTGTAAAGGGTTGGATACAGGGAAGGGTGAGGAATTGGGGACATTTTTGCAATCATCTACCACTAGTGATACTAATGAAGATGATGATTGCTAACATTTATCGAGCACTTATTTGCCAGAAACTTTGTGCTATTACATGGAATATTTTAGTTAAGCTTTGCAAGCCCATGAAGCAGAGTGTGTTATTTTTCATCGTGTTAGAGATGATGAAAGGGGCTCAGAGGCGTTTCAGAGCTTGCCCATGTTTGCTTTTCTGGTGAGCCAGAAAATGGTAGAGCTGGGATTCCAACCTACTTTGTCAGACCCTGGAGCAGCTTACTGAAATTTGACAGGTGGGTCCTAGAGGAGAGCAATGATATGATGAAGTCGTGGTCTGCATAGGAGGCAGATCTGGAACTTGAATTCAAGTCTCTTGACTTCCAGCTATGGGGTCTTCGCATCCTAATAGTGACAGCCTCCACTCCCACCCAAGCCTCGTCTTCCCTGAAAGTGGGTGTCTGGGGTGAAGGAGCAGGAAGCTGGGTTCTGAGTAGAGTCCAACCTGGTGGCTGGAGTTGGGAAGGGGGCTCAGGGCAGGTAGGGACGAGCCCTAGTTCTTCCCCTGTCTCTGGCCAGGCCAAGTGGCAGCACCTGGCTTCAGAGGGCAGCGCCCGTCTGGACATGTTCGAGCACATCAGCCTCATGACCCTGGACAGTCTTCAGAAATGCGTCTTCAGCTTTGACAGCCACTGCCAGGAGTGAGTCCTGACCAGGACTTGGTCCATTGACCCAAGGGAGTAGGTGGGGGATGGAGGACCAACCATGGCAATCAGAAGGGACTTCCTGGAGGAGGGGGTCAGAGCTGGGCATTGAAGGACAAGGAAGGGGAGGTGGAGAAGGACTAGATTTAAGGGGCTTTAAAAGCCAGACAACTGGTGAATTCTACCAAACATTAAAGAAGAATTAACACCAACCTTTTTTAAACTCTTCCAAAAAAAAAATCAAAGGGGAGGAACACTTTCTAACTCATTCTTTGGAGCCAGTATTACCCTGATACCAAAGCTGGGGAAAGACATCACAAGAAGAGAAAAATACAGACCAATATCACTTATGAATATGACTTTAAAAATCCCTAACAAAATACTAGTAACTGAATCCAGCACCATATTAAGAAAATTATACACCATGAACAAGTGGGATTTATTCCAGGAAGGCAAAAGTGGTTCAACATACAAAAGTCAATTACCATTGATACGGTGTATGAAATGACGGGGAAAAATCACACGATCATCTCAACTGATGCAGAAAAAGCATTTGAAAAAAAATCCAACACTATTTCTTAATAAAAACACTTAAACCAGGAATAGAAGGGAACTTCATCAACATGATAAAAGGTATTTATAAAAAACCCACAGTTAATGATATACTCAATGGAGAATGATGGAAAGCTTTCCCCTCTTATCAGGAATAAGACAAGCATGCCTGCTATCACCACTGCTATTCAACATGGTACTGGAAGTTATAGCCAGAGCTATTAGGAAAGAAGAAGAAATAAAAGCCATCCAAATTGGGAAGGAAGAAGTGAAATTATCTTTATTCACAGGTGACACGATCCTGTATGTAGAAGCCCCCAAAACTATTAGAGATAATAAATGAATTCAGCAAAGTTGTAGGATATAAAATTAATACACAAACATGAGTTGTATTTCTGTACACTATCAATGAACAATCCGAATGTGAAATTAAGAAGACAATTCATTTACAATGGCATAAAAAGAATAACACAACTAGGAGTAAATTTAGCTAAGGAACACACAGGACTGGTACATTGGAAAAAGACTTGTACATGGAAAACTACAAATCATTGATGAAAGACCTAAATAATGGAAAGACGACATTTGTTTATGCATATGAAGACTTAATATTATTAAGATGTCAATACTATTCAAAATAATCTACAGATTCTTGCAATCCCTATTCAAATCCCGTGGCCATTTTTTATAGAAATGGAAAAATTGATCCTAAAATCACATGGTATTGCAAGAGTCCCCAAATAGCCAAGGAACTATAGAAAATAAGAAAATAAAGTTGCAGAACTCACAATTTCAAAACTGATTACAAAGCTACTATATTCAAAAGTGAAACACTGGCATACGGACAGACATATAGACCAATGGATTAGAATTAGGAGCTCAAAAATAAACCTATACAGTTATGGTCAATTGATTTTTAAAAATACATATTTTAAAATTTTATAAAGATACTTAGATTACATAAATGTCACATAAAAAATATAGGGGATTCCCATATGCTGCACTTCCTCACACCTCCCATACCCTTCCACATAAACAACATCCTTCATTAGTGTGGCACATTCATTGCAATTGATAAACGCATCCTGGGGCTTTGCCACTGAGCATGGATCATAGTTCACACGGTAGTCTACCCTCTCTCCCACACAGTTCTGAAGGTTATAGGATGATATAAAATGGCCTATAGCTGTCATTGCAATGTCACTCAGGACAGTCCCCAAGTTCCGAAAAAGCCCCCGTATTACAAGATTATACACCATGAGCAAGTGGGATTCACTTGTTTTTCCCTCCCCCTGCCCCCAGAGCCTCCAGTGGCCACTGCCTCCCCATCAATGTTGTAATTTCTTCCATTGCTAGAATCACAATAAGTCTATAGTAGAATACCGGTAAGTCCACTCTAGTCCATAGTTTCTTTGGATTCTGGGATGGTGATGTCCACTCCACCTCTAATTGAGAGGGCACTTCCATCCCATACAGCTGATGGCTGGGACTCTCTTGCTTGCAGTTGTAGGTTCTCTTGTTTCCTTTGTGTGGTGGTTGTCCATCCTCACCTCCTTGTTAGTTGTCCTGGGTGAGTCCAATGAACTGGAAATTAGGTGTTGTGACTCTGCTGAGGCTCAGGACCCAGCTGGCACATGGACTGCCCAAAGACTTAAGTCTCTTGGACATATACCTACCAACTCCAGCACCAAGTATAGGTTCAAATAGAAGGGACAGATGAGCCACGTGTAGGGAAGACACAACTGGGTCCAACTCTGTCACACTCGGGAGCACAAACTCCAAAGTAGGGCCACTGGAAAGGCACCAAACTCTGGCACTATCTGCCCTGACCATAGGACCTGGGTGTCTCCAGAGCCCTCAGGAGCCCCACTATTTGGGGTAGTATCCACTTTGGCAGTCTATGAGATCCTGCTGAGACATGCATAAGCATTACATCTGGGATGACCTCCTGACTCACTTTGAAGTCTCTTAGCCACATAAACTCCTTTGTCTTTACCTTTTCCCCCTTTTAGTCAGTCAATTGATTTTGACAAGGGTGCTCAGTATATTCAATGGGGAAAAGAATAGTGTATTAGTCAGCCAAAGGGGTGCTGATACAAAATACCAGGAATCTGTTGGCTTTTATGAAGGGTATTTATTTGGGGTAGAAGCTTACAGTTACCAGGTCATAAAGCATAAGTTACTTCCCTCACCAAAGTCTGTTGCCACATGTTGGAGCAAGACGGGTGCCAAAGTCTGCCAAGGGTTCAGGCTTCCTGGGTTCCTCTCTTCCCGGGGCTCGTTTCTCTCCAGGCTCAGCTGCCCTACTCTCTCCACAAGGCGAGTTGTAGACTATCAGGTGACCGGTTCTGTCTCTCTCCCCGGGGCCTCTGCCGTGTCTAACGAAGCCTTTTCTCCTTCCTAACATATCTGCTTCTCTGTGTGTTTACTTCCTGGGCTCCAGGATCAAAACTCCTACTCCCCTCCTCTGTGCTGTGGTTTCTCTGTGAGTTCCCACCCACCAAGGGAGTGGGGATGCAATGAACTACTGACATGGCCCAATCAAAATCTTATTTAATCAAGTAAAAGTGAAACTCTGAACCCAGTACAATCTAATATGCCCAGAGGAAAAGACCAATTTACAAACATAATTAGTATTTCTTTTTGGAATTCATCAATAGTATCAAACTGCCACAAATAGTCTCTTTAACAATTGGTGCTGAGACAACTGGATATCCACGGGCAAAAGAATGAAGCTGTGTGCCGACTTCACACCATATACAAAAATTAACTCAAAAGGGATCAAAGACCCAAATGTAAGAGCTAAAACTATAAAACTCTTTGAAGAAAATAAAGAGACAAATATTTATGACCTTGGATTTAGCAATGTTAGTTTGTGCATATGTTACCAGAATAAAAATAAAAACAACAACAACATAGGACTGTAAAACACAAACAGTGAACCTTATTATAGACAATTGTTCGTAGTACAATTATGAAAGTGTTCTTTCTTGAATTGTAACAAATGTACCACATTAATGCTACGTGTTAAAGATAGGGTGGTATATGGGAACTCTATATTTTATGCATGGTTTTCTTCTGTGAATCTACAACCCCTCTAATAAAAAACAAAAAATTAAAAATAGCAATGGATTTTCAGAAGTGACACAAAAAGCACAAGCAACAAAAGAAAAAAATGGATAAATTAAATCTTTTATGCATCAAAGGACACTATCAAGAAAGTGCAAAGACAACTTATCAAGTGGGTGAAAACATTTGCAAATTGTATATCTGATAAGGGTCTAGTATTCAGAATATATAAAGAACTCCTGAAACTCAACAACAAAAAGAAAACTAACTCAATTCAAAGACAGGTCAATGACTTGAATAGACATTTCTCCAAATAAAATATACAAATGGCCAATAAACACATGAAAAGAGCTCAACATCACTCACTAATCGTGAGGGAAATTCAAATAAAAACTACATTGACATACCACTTCATATTCACTAGCCTACAAATATTATTATTAATAATAGTAATAATAATAATAATAACTTAAAAATAATGGAAAGTAACAAAAGTGTTGACAAGGATATGGAGAAATTGCAACTCTCGTGCATTGTTGCTGGGACATAAAATGGTGGAGCCTATGTAAGAAACAGTTTGGCAGTTCCTCAATAAGTTTAATATAAAATGTGATCTAGGGGAGCTGATGTGGGTCAAGCAGTTGAATACCTGCTTCCCACACTGGTGGTCCTGGGTTTGGTCCCTGGTGCCTCCTAAAAACAAACAAACAAACAAACAAACAAACAAGCAAACACATGAAAAAATCAACTCAGGGGAGTTGATGTGGCTTAGTGGTTGAGCACTGACTTCCCACATACGAGATCTGGGGTTTAATTCCCAGTCCCGGTACCTAAAAACAAATGTGATCCAGCAATTTCCTTGCCTATGTATATACTCAAAAGAATTGAAAACAGATATTCAAACAAAAACTTGTATATGAATGTTCATAGCAGCACTACTCACAAGAGCCAAAAGGTGGAAACAAACCCAGCGTCCATCAACAAATGAATGGAGACTCAGATGTGGTCCAGCCACACAATGGAATTCAGCCTTAAAAAGGAATGGAGTTCTGACATGCCACAACATGGGTGAAAGAAGCCAGACCACAAAGGTCACTAGAGCATATGATTCTGTTTCTATGAAGTGTACAGAATAGGTAAATCCATGGAGACAGAAGGAGAGGAGTGGTTTCCAGGGGCTGGGGGGCGGGGAGGGAGAAAATGGGAAGTAACTTCTTAATAGGTATGGGGCTTCCCTTGGAGTTGAAGAAATGTTTTGAAACTATATAGAAGGGATAGCTGCACAACATCGTGAATGTACTAAATGTCATTGAATTGTACGCCTTAAAATGGCGAATTTTATGTTATGTGAATTTTCCCTCAGTTTATAAAAAGCCAGGCAAAGGGATATGAACTTTATATTGAGGTTTTCAGGGAACAATGGAAGGTTTTTGAACAGATGAGGGACATAGAGCTGTACTGTAAAAATTTAACTCTGTGGAGAGATGACTGTTGGGTTGACGTTGGATGCAAAGGAGAGAAGGCTTGGGTTTGGTGGAGAGGATGAGACAGATTTGGGAGAAGCCCAGGAAGACTGTGCAGGACCAGATGTTGGTCAGGAGAGAGAAGAGATAAGCATGGTGCTGGGCTCTGCTCTAGGTGTTTGAGGGGAATGGAGGCGGTGTACGGAGACATACAGGGAGAGACACAAGCTTGGATTCTGGGTGAGAGTGCTCCCAGAGTTTCCATGTGTGTGGAAGAGCTGCCTCCCTCTCTATGGCCTGACCTTGCAGGAAGCCCAGCGAATATATTGCCGCCATCTTGGAGCTCAGTGCCCTCGTGGTGAAACGGCAGCTGCAGATCTTCCTGCACATGGACTTCCTGTACTACCTCACTCCTGACGGGTGGCGCTTCCGCAGGGCCTGCCGCCTGGTGCACAACTTCACAGATGCCGTCATCCAGGAGAGGCGCCGCACCCTAACTCAGCAGGGTGCTGATGAGTTCCTCATGGCCAAGGCCAGGTCCAAAACTTTGGACTTCATCGATGTGCTCCTGCTGGCCAAGGTGGGCTTCTCTGGGATCTGGGTTGGAGAGGTGGGTGGGACCCCAATTTCAAATGGCATGTTGGAGAGCTTGCATTTGATTCTGAGTGTACTGGGGAGCCATGGAAGGTGTTAGAAGAGGGGAGAGATGGGGCAGAGATGATTATTAGAGGTCACTTTGTGGAATTTGCCTGGAAGAGGAAAGAGAAGGGGCAAGGAGACAAGAAGGGAGCCTGAGCTGAGGCATGGGTTATGGGGATGTTGAGAAACCTAGAAACTTTAAGAGATGGGGACTTTCCTTCTCTCCAGGATGAAGATGGGAAAGAACTGTCAGACGAGGACATCCGAGCAGAGGCTGACACCTTCATGTTTGAAGGTGAGGGTCCCAGCATGGGATCACGGTAGGAGCAGGGGTCTCTCCAGTCCAGAGCCCTGGTGGGTGGACCCTGGTCAACTCCATACTGCACCATCTTCCTCCATCCTCCTTGACGGCTCCATGTTAAGGAGCTGTCCACTCCCTGGTGCTGAATCAGCACAGCGCTCAAGCCTACCTGGCTGTGCCCCTCAGGCCATGACACCACGGCAAGCGGCCTCTCCTGGGTCCTGTACAACCTCGCAAAACACCCAGAATACCAGGAGCGCTGCCGGCAGGAGGTGCAAGAGCTCCTGAGGGACCGCTGGTCAGAGGAGATCGAATGGTGAGTGCAGGTTCTCATAGCCTGTCCCTGAGCCCCTCTCATTGGCTCTGCTCCCCAGGTAAGGACAGAAAAGATCTTTTTAGCTGGTGTGTCATGATCAGTTCAATGATTTCTTGTGTGTCCTTCCAGAAAATGTCCAGATTTATACCATCATTCACATGTTCATAGTCTCTCTGGTTTTGCTCATTATTTCACTCTTTAACAACTGCATATACATACAGCATATTCACATCTTCACAATAAGAAGAGGACTTCAAGATCCTTTCTTTGTTTTTGAAAATATAAGCTTTGGAAAGTTCATTTTAAATTGCAAAAAAACACGAAAAGAACACATTTTTAAAAATGTCTAATTTGTATTTTATTTAAACAATTATTATGCAAAATTTCAAGCATATAGAAAAGAAGGGAGAATTGCATAATTAATCCTCATATATATTTCCAGCACCAGTTTCAATAGTTACTGAGTCATGGTCTTCTTTCATCTATACTCCCCTCCATTTCTCCCATCCTTAGATTATTTTGAAGCAAATCTCAGACATTATATGATTATATTCACAAATAAAGAATGTTTCTTTAAAAGTTAAGGATTCAAAAAAGTCCTTAAGGGAAAAAAGTAACCATAATACCATAACTGAACTTTAAAATATTAACAATAATTTCTTAATACCATCAAATATCCAGTCAGAGTTAAATTTCCCTATAGTCTCATTATATTTTTTAGAATCTATTTGTTTGAATAAAGACCCAATTATTGTGCGGGAGAGAGTGTAAACTACAATGTAAACTATAACCCATGCTTAGTGGCAATGTTCTAAAATGTTTTCATCAATTGTAACGAATGTACCACACTAATGAAAGATGTTGTTAATATGGGGAAATCTGGGAGGTGTAGGAATCCCCTATATTTTTATGTAACATTTATGTAATCTAAACATCTTTTCTTAAAAAAAAAAATATATATGTATATATATATTAAAAAAAGAAATCAAATAAATACAATCCCAATTAAACCTGTAGACGGAAAGACTTGAGACATAGTAACCAATTGCAGTGCAAGGAACACATGTTTTTGTTGTGCTTTTTTCATACAATGTAACATCTCAGAGAAGAGCAGGGTCATCTTTGTAACCCCTCCCCCAAACTAATTTCCTCCGTTTTCTGAGGGATTTCCAGAAACATCAATGTTTAATATGCCCTAACAGACCTTTCCCTCACTTGTTATTTTCACACAACTGTGTGTCTTAGTCTCTTTCATATCAGTAAATATAGATCCACCTCTTTCTGTGTGCTACATAGTTTTCCATAGTTTACTTGGCCATACAAATGGCTATTTGTGTGAACATTTTCCATTATAATAGATATTGCCAAATTGCCTTCCAGAGTGTCTGTGCTGATTTACTGTCCAGCCTGAACTGTGTGATAGGAAAAATGCGCCCTATTTCTTTTTGACAGCTGCATAGTATTCCATTGTATGGTTGTACCATGATTTATCTTAGCATTCCCCCACTACCGAAAATTTGGATTGGTTTCAGCATTTTGCTGAAAGAAATTCAGTGCTTCTGTGGCAGTTTGAGATTATTTATGAATTCCAAAAAGAGACATTATGTTTGTAAACTGGTCTGTTCCTCTGGGCGTGATGCCCTTTGATTGTATTAGATTCAGCTGAGATGTCTTTGATTAAATTACGTTAAGATTAGGGCTTTGATTCGACCACATCCGTAGGGTGTAACTCAGTTTAAGTCCCCACCCCCTTGGTGGGCTATATAAATGGACACTCACTCCAGGAGAAAGAGAGCTCCATAGACACGGCAGAGGAGACAGAGGCCCGCCATCTTACTTCAACACGTGGCACCTGGCTTGGGTGAGAAAGTACCTCTCATGGTACTTTGAGTTGGACTCTTTAGGGCCTTGTCACTGTAAGCTTTTACCCCAAATGAATACCCTTTATAAAAACCAACAGATTTCTGGTACTTTGCATCAGCACCTCTTTGGCTGACTAAACAGTTTCCATGTGTCTGTCTCTGCAGGACACATTCCTAGAAGTGCAGTTGCTAAATCAAAGGTGATTCAAGTATTAAAATTTAATAGCTCTTGGAAAATCTACTCCCACAAACAAATTTCAAGACAGTCAGCTTCCCCATCACCTTACTAAGGGTGTGCAATATCAAATTCTTAAACTTTTGCCATCTCTTTAATATGAGTAGGTTGAGCATTGTTTTCACCTGTTGAGAGATCATGCATATTTTTCCTGTGAAATACAATTTGCATAATTTGTACTGTTTCTTAGGATTTTTTCAGTTTTGTTCTTATCAATTTAAACAAGCTCTTTATAGATTAAGAAAATTAGTTCTCTATAAGTCATGCAAAAATTCTTTTCCATATTGTTTTTTGACTTTATTTTTGGTTTTGTTTAAACCATTTGTAGTCAAATTTATTTATTATTTCTTTGAAGCCTTCAGTTTAATTGAATCATGCTTGAAAAAGCCTTTCACACTCTAATATAAAATGCAAAACTCTTGTTCGTTTTCCTCTAATGTGTTTAAGGTTTCATTTTTTACATTAATATGTTTTTCCATGTGAAATCTATATTGGTATAAGGACTGAGGTAAGAATCCATTTTATTTTTTTCTCCAATTGGCTACTAATTGTTCCTCAGAATTTAATGACTATTATATATTTGTCTCATGATTTTAAGTAGTAACATAAATTTATTTATATATTTGAGTTTACTTCTATTTATATGTTCATATACAAGTGCCAAGAAGTCTTCATTATTGTACCTTTTAAGGCATTTTCATATTTGATAAAATTGGTCCTCTCTCATTATTTTGCTTGTGGACTGTCTTTTGCCCAGGGATTTGGGGAGCCTTCTTTGCCAGATGATAACTTTTCACCTATTTACACGTCTGTCTCTGAACTCTCCGTTCTGTTCTATGCATCGTTTCATGTTTTTGCCAAAGTACCCCACTGTTTTTATTGCTATACCTTTGTAATAGGCCTTAATATCTGGTAGAATGAATTGTCCCTGTTTGATCTTTTATTTTTAAATTGCCTTCACTCTTCACAAACTTTATTCTTCCAAATAAAATATGATTATCAAGCTCCAAAAAATCCCAAGATTTTTATTTTATTACATTGAAGATATTGATTAATTTAGAAAGAATTGACATCATATTAAGTCATCCCTCCTTAGAGTGTGAAATTAACCCCCATTTGTCCAGACACTCTTGTAAGCCCTTTATAGAGATTTTTCTTTTATTAGATAATTGTACTCCTTCTAAAAACTTTTAAATTTTGGACTAATTTAAGACTTAAAGAAAATTTGTAAAAGTAATACAGAGTTCCCTTATATTCCTTATCTCATTTTCCTAATGTTAACATTTTATGTAATCATAGAATAATGATCAAGAATGGAAAATGAACTGGTTATTATTAACTAAAATATAGATATTATGTGAACTTCACCATTCCCCCCCCCCCATGAATATTCTTTTCTGGTCCAGAATTTCATTCAGGATCCCGCATTTTATTTAGTTGTTATTTCTCCTTAAACTCATTGAGCTTCCTGAATGTCCACATTCATGTCCTTCATCAGATTTGGGAAATATTTCTTCAAATATTTTTTCTGCCCCTTTCTCTCACTATTATTCTTATAAGACTCTAAAGATGTGTATGTTGGTATGTTTGATGGTTTCCCATATGTTCCTCGGGCTCTGTTCATTTTTCTCCATTATTTTTTCTTTCTGCTTCTCACAATAAATAATTTCAATTGCCTTGTCTTCAAGTTCACTGATTATTTTCTTCTGCCTGTTCAAATCTGCTGTTGAACCCATCTAGTGACCTTTTTATTTCAATTACTGTACTTTGCAGCTCTAAATTTTGTTTGATTCCTTTTTTAAAAAGGTTTATTTTATTTATTTATTCTCCACCCCTCATTGTTTGAGGTCGCTGTCTGCTTTCTGTGTTCATTTGCTGTGTGCTCTCTGCGCCCGCTTGTCTTCTCTTTAGGAAGCACCAGGAACCAAACCTGGGGTCTCTCATGTGGGAGAGAGGCGCTCAATCGCTTGAGCCACCTCAGCTCCCTAGTTTGTTGTGTCTCTCCTTGTCTTTCCTCTTTGTGTCTCTTTGTTTAATCATCTTGTTGCATCAGCTCACGGAGCCTGCACTTCACACCAGCTCACCTTCTCCAGGAGGCACTGGGAACCGAACCCAGGACCTCCCATGTGGTATGCGGGAGCTCAATCACTTGAGCCACATCCACTTCCCTGTTTGATTCCTTTTTATAATTTTCATCTTTTAATTTTGTTCAGACAATGTTTTCCTAATTTCCTTTAGTTCTTTGAATCTGAACTAAAAGAATTACTTCATTTAATTCTTTTATCTCATTGAACATTTTTAAGACAGTTGGCTTGAATTCTTTGACTAATTGTTCCAGTGTATTAGCTTCCTTAGTGATTGTTTCTGGCAAAATCTTATTTTTTCCTGTGAATGAGCCATACATTCTTGTTTCTTTCCATGCTTTGTAATTTTTTTTTTTTGGTTGAGAACTGGACATTCTGAGTATTATCTTGTTATAACTCTGGAAATCTAGTTCTCCCTCTCCTCTGGGGTTGCTAGTTATTTTGTTTTTGTTTTGTTGAGGAATGGAATCGTCAATTTGTGACTTTTCCAAACGATTTTTGTTTCCAAATGGGGAATGGAAAGAAAAAAAGAGAAAAAAAAATAGGTACTGCTTCTTTAAGACTCTTCTGACACTTTTGTCTGAAGGGGATTTGAACAAAGGCCATCCTCAGAATCAGTGACCCATTGATTTGAAGTAGTTGTTCAAAAGCAGTGGACAATCAGACCACATACACCCCTGGATTTTGGAGGACTGGGTCCTTATAGCTCTTCCTGGCATCACCCAGCTGACCAGGAGTCTGGGCTGCAGCTCCCCTTGCTACCTGTCATACAGTTGGGGAAGGGGGAAATTCACCCCTTTTTACCACAATTTATCAGCCTCTTCTTCCAGCTCTTCCTTGGATGCTACACAGTATTCTATTGGAGGCCAGAGTTCCACAATGGTTGATTCAGACAGTTGCTGCCAGTTCAATAGTTGGTTTGGTGAAGGGACTGATTCTTGGAACTTCTATGCCATCAGATTCCCAAAATGCAAGCCCTGTCTGTGTTTTGACACTTAGATTATAATGTATCTCAGTGAGGATCTCTTTGTGTTTATCCTTCTTGGAGTCTGTTGAACTTCTTGTATGCATATCAGATTTAAGAAGCTTTTAGCCATCATTTCTTCAAATATTCTTTCTGCCCCTTTCTCTCTCTTTTCTTTTGGTACCCTCAAATATGTGTGGTGGTATACTTGATTGTGCTTCACAAGCTCCTTGGGCTTGTTCACTTTCTTTTATTCTTTTTTTTCATTTCGTTATTCTACTTTTAAGCACCAGAATTTCTATTAGGTTCCTTTTTAATAATTTCTGTCTCTTTAGTGATATTCTCATTTTGTTCATACATCAATATCCTGGTTTCCTTAATTTTTTTTTGTCATTGGTTTCATTTAGCTCTTGGAACATATTGAAGACAGTTGATTTAAAGTCTTTTTCTGGTATGTCCACTGTCTGAGCCTCCTCAGGGATGGTTTCTGTCAATTCAGTTTTTCCTTGGAAAGGGCCATTATTTCCTGGGTCTTTGGATTCCTGGTAAGTTTTTTGTTGAAAACTGGTTGTTTGAATATAATGTGGTAACTATAGCTTCTCCCCCTTACCCAGGGTTTGCTGCTGTTTATTGTTGAGAATGGCACTCATCCATTTGTTTAGAGATTTTGCTAAGCTATTTTTGCATGGATTGTATTCCTTGTTATGTGGGGTCCCTGAAGTCTTTGTTCTACTATCTCAGTGGTCAGATATTCAAGGACCTCACAGAGACTTCCTTAAATGTCTTTTTAAGCTGTCTTTTTCTTGATTTAGCATTTTAAAAATATTGCCTGTTTTCCTATGTTCTGACAAAGTTCATTCTGTTTCTGATGAAAAAATTATTTTATAACCCCCAATCAGGGAAGCCTCTATTATTACTTAAATCTTCAGGAAATACAAGAAAAAGTTGATAAAGTCAAACACATAAAATTACAATTCAAAGCCAAAAGTTCAAAGTCAAAATGGGAAAAATATTTGCAACTCATATCTCAATGGTCTGATCTTATAATATGAAGACAAACTAAAATCAACAAGGAAAAGACCAACAACCCAATGAATATATGGGCAAGGACAGCTAACATTTCAGTATATGACAGAATGTCCAACCTCTCATGGTAAGATGAGTGCCAATTAAAATCTCACTTAGATACCGCTTTTTTCCCATCTATCAGAGTGGTAAAGATCAAAATGGCAGATATTATGCTGTGTTGGAATTGATGTGGGATAACAGACTCCTTGTACATGGCTAGTGGGAGGTAAATTGGGGCAACTTCTATGGAGTAGAGGTTAGCCATCACTATAACATAGGTAAAGATTCTTTGTACCAACAATTCCACTTTTTAAGAATTTATCACATACTTGCACACCTGCAAAATGACACATGTGCCAAGTAATTCATTGCAGCATGTTTGGAATATCAAAGGATTGGAAACAATTTAAATGTACACCATTGGGGAAGTGATTAATTAGATTATGGTAATTTAAGTACTTTAGGTTAAGTGCTATGAGGGGACTATCTCCAAGATACACAGTTAAATGAAAAAAGCAAGATACAGAGCAGTGTATATAATGTGCTATTAATGTTTTTAACAAGAATGCAAAAAAGTAGTTCTGGAAGGACTTATAGGAACTAACAATCTGGACTGCCTGTGGGTAGGAGAACTGGATGGTTCTGGCACATGGGAGTGCAAGGGAGAATTTCCTCTTTTATGCTCTGAATTTTGAACCATTTATCTATATTAGCTATACATAAAATTAAATAGCCACACAAAAAGAAGGCAATAAAAATAACAAAAATTTTAACCCAGTGTCTTCCCTGAATTCTCATTCTTTGTAATTTTCTATTATTGCCCAAGTGCAAAATAATATAATCTAACAACAACAACAAAAAACAAACAAAAAAACCCCATCTTTTCCTCCGCATTTCTTTTTCCTTTCTTGTCTTATTACATTAGCTAGTATCTCCAGTTCAATGTTACATTATGGATTGTAATGGTGGCTATCCCCATTTTTCTTTGGACTAATTTGTCCTTTGATTTTGCCTTTTTACTATGCAGAAATTTTACATTTTTATGCAAAAGTGTTAATCTTTTCAAGGACGTCTTCTTAGTGTTGTGTTTTGCTTAGACAAGCTTCTAAGAGTGCCAGGGTAGTTGTTTTGTGAAATTTTACTTTCTGATGCTGAAATCTTAAATCCACCTGGATTTATTTTGTTACAGGGAGGGAGGATCAGAGATAGGTGGTGAGAGGGAGTCACAGGGCAGCAGGGGAGCTGGGGGAGTTTTTGTTATTGCTTCCTTGTTAATTGCTGGGGAGTGTGATTTTCATAGGGAGGACCTGGCCCATTTGCCCTTCCTGACCATGTGCATCAAGGAGAGTCTGCGGTTGCATCCCCCAGTCACCGTCATCTCCCGCTGCTGTACTCAGGATGTTGTGCTGCCGGATGGCCGGGTGATCCCCAAAGGTGTCCACAATGATGGGGATGGAGACCCCTGGGCAGGGAGGTGGTTCCCTTAGGCCCTTGTCTTAACTGTCCCCTCCTCTCCCACAGGGAATGTGTGTCTCATCAGCATCTTTGGGATTCATCACAACCCATCGGTCTGGCCGGACCCTGAGGTGCTGCCCCTTTTCCATTTTCTCCAACCTAGGAGACCTGGGGGGAGTGGCCAGTGTCCTGACCAGGGAAATCTGACCCACCCCCTCTGCAGTGTCCTCATCTGTCTTTTCTGGTGGTAGTGGACTGTCCCGAGAGACCCCACTCACCAGCCATGTCTCCCCCAATCCAGGCTTATTATCCCTTCCGCTTCGACCCAGAGAACCCCCAGAAGAGGTCTCCTCTGGCTTTTGTTCCTTTCTCTGCAGGACCCAGGTGAGGGTAGCGGGCGTCTGAGGGCGGGGATGGGGTGAGGAGTGTGGAGGTCTGGGAAGGGTCTTGGCAGAGCTTCGCGTTCCTGATGGTGGGCGATGTGTTTTGTGGGTCAGAGGTTTGGACACGATTCTAGGAAAAGGGGGTAGGTCCCAAGGAGGAGTCCAAGGTATGCCAAGGGACCCCTCCTGCACATCTGCTGGTCTGCGTGGAGGTTGGAGTCCTGGCCAAGTACAGGGACATGAAATCCCACGTGGGGGCTCCACGCACGTTTAGCGCCACCCTCTCCATCGCTCAGGCTGATTAGGGAAAGGGTTGGGGGTACCGGGCAGGTCCAGGCGCAGTGCGGGCCCAAATAGGAGTCCTGGGCTCAGTCTGATTCCGGATCCCGCCCGCAGGAACTGCATCGGGCAGACGTTCGCCATGTCTGAGATGAAGGTGGTCCTGGCGCTCACGCTGCTGCGCTTCCGCGTCCTGCCCGAGGACGCCGAGCCCCGGAGGAAGCCGGAGCTGATCCTGCGCGCGGAGGATGGACTTTGGCTGCGGGTGGAGCCGTTGAGTGCGGGTCCCACTGGATGCATCGGCGCATGGCCTTAGATCCATCCTTGACCCCACCAATTTACCTTGGCAAATTCCCAGGAATAAACCTTTGCCGTCACCTCCGTTTAAAATTCACCGTGATTCAGCAGGGGGCGCTAGGAAACTGTGGGGATCCAGGGGGTGATGGTGGCAGGTTGGAGGTGGGGCTGCTGTGACCAAGCCTAAGACCCTTACTGCCTTGCAGGTTGGCCACAGGGACCCTCACTCTGATGGTGAGTTCTCCCAGAGTCCAATCACAGACATTTTCCTGAGGGCCATAGGGAGCCATGGTAGGTATTTGAGCAGGAGAGGGACCAGAGTTAAGGATGGATTTAAGGAGCAAGCTTGAGGCTCTGAGTCTAGGAAGAAGAGATCCCATAGTGGCAGATCCTTTTCTCTGTGCCACAAAGACTCCTGGGCTGCCCAGAGCACAGAAAGAAGAGCTGCAGTCACACCCAGTCCAGGACTCACAGTTCTTTCCTTGCTATTGCCAACGGGCCACGCAAGTGCCCTTGTGTCTTCCCCTCCTAGTCATCCCATCGGTTGTCCCCTTCCCCTGCCTTCAGGGAGTCTCCTCCCTTTTCTCCCGTGGTCCCCTGATGCTGTCCAGGCAGCTTGGCCAGCAGATGCCAGCTGAAAACAAAGTAAACCCCAAGAGCATGTGCTGTGAAATGATTGTCTTTAAGTTTCAGCTTTGCTGTGCAAGTTAATCCCCTTCTCTGTGCCTCAGTTTCTCCAATTGTAAAATGGGACTAGCAAAAGCACTTGGGTTATACCAATGACTAAATGTGAATGACTTAAAGCGTTTCCTGGTGCAGGTAGAAACTAACTAAATGTGACTATTATTCCTTTCTCTTTGAGAAAGTCCATCTCTCACAAATAAAAAGTATACTCTCTTTGAAGACTGGTCTCTGTATTATGAGTTTTAAGAGTGTCTTGGAGCTCAAATGCAAGGATTTTAATCTTCATGCTCATTGAATCAGCTCTCCCCCTTGAGGGCCGTGCATATGGGAAATGATTGCTTCTGAAAGTGGTCGGCGCAGGGGGGTGGTGATGTCAGAGAAGCTTCAGTTAGTATCTCAGAATAATATTCTGCTACAAACGTTGTTCTCTTTTCATTGTCCAAGGGTGTCTGCTTTACTGAGCCTCTGGTGATTCTAAAAACCCCCTTTCCAGCTGATCTTCTCTTCCTCAAGACACCCCAGGCACCTTGGGCTCCTTCCTGTTCTAATGTTCCCAGTTTTTTTGAACCACAGGGGTCTTTGCTATGATTCTATGGTTAGTAAGTTACTTTTTACTATATTTAAACAAGCATAAATCAGTGTTCTATAACGTATTTCTGATCACTACAATATCTGAAGTCCTTGCATATGTGTTATGTTGTCTGTTGTTTCACTCATGGTGTCAGTTTCCTTGTGTAGCTGCTGTCTGTGTATTGACTTTCATATTTGAAATAATATTTGTAGAATCTGAGGAAGATGTCCTTTTCAAGAGAGTAGTCTTTGGAACCCTGCTGGAGGTGGTTTATGTCAAATGATGTCCAAGGCTTGGGGTACCCACAATGAGTAGGGCAGTTTAAACTCAAACTGTAAACATTCTTGAGGAGGACTCCTTTACTTCAGTTTGGTCTCACCCTGAGGGTGTAGCCCTTTGAGATCTCTGCTTGTGTAAGGAGGGTCTCCTTACAGATTACCCTCCTTGTAACACCCCTGCGTTTTGATTCTCTGTCCTCTTACCATGAGACTATCAAAACAGAGATTCACTTGTTCCTAAATCTAGATATGCCTCCAGGATAAAAGAATAATTTATGATCATTTTATCTCTAAGTTTCTACACTAGTAGTGTCTTCGTCATTCCATTTTGTTTTTTCAAGTCATTTATTCACTTAAGAAGATTGGAAAAATATCCAGCTTCTAGAGCTGTTTTTAAAGTGTTGGAAGGTTGATCCAAAGAACTGGCTTGCCATTAATGGAAACAGGAAGTCTCAAGTGGGATTTCCATTTGTCATGATCCAGTTATTACTCTAGTCTTGGATGTATTATGAGTGACAATTGCCATTGAGTTTGTAGATTTCCAGACCACAAAACCCATATCAGAATCTGAGAGGGAGAGAATTGCACCTCACTCAGAGGTCCTGGAATTTGAACTGGATGGCAGTACCAGTTGGGTGTTCGGCTTGTTTCCTTTGGGGATGTGGTGAGTATGTTCTCCATATGGGAAAGAGGGTATACATTGGATGCTTGCATGGCTAAAGGGGTGGACTGTATCAGAAACTACTAATTATGTACCTGGATAAGCACTTCAGAATCCATAATTTTTATCTAGGTGCATAGCAGCTAGATGCATTTATAACCTGACACAGCACAGATTACATCTGAAGCTTTCATTGAAGGTAGAATGGTTATATGGCTATGTCCTCTCACATGTGGAGAAGTGGATGGTGTTGTGGTAATTCTGGGGACTTTCCTAAAGAGGAAGCTGCAACCATATTTCTAGCTAGTCTTCCCACTTCCTTCGTCCAGATGATGGAACATTGATGTGGTAGTTGTACCCCCATCTTGGACGAGAAGGACAAATAGTGTACTTTAGGGATTGTGGAGCAGAAGGCTAGAAGCAGGCAGGGTCCTATGACCTCGTGTCCACCCCTCCCTGGAGATGTAAATATCAGGGTCAGAATGCCTGTCTCCTATTAGGAGCGGTTTGGCTTGGGAACAGTTGTTTAAGCCTCAGTTTCTTTACCACCTTATTGGTCTACTGTGAAGATTAAATAAGCCAGTGAGTATAACTAAGTCAGTGTATAGTAAGTATTAACATTCATTGGAGGATAATGTCCCTCCTCTTTTAGGCATCACTTTTTAAATTATTTTTTAAAATATATTTTTATGACAGAAGTTGTAAACTTATAAAACAATCATGCACATGTGCAGAATCCCCCCAAACACCCTTTTCTATCAACACACCAAACCGTGGTGGAATATTTGTTACAGATTATGAGATAATATCATCAGATACTATCATAACGTACATATGTTATGATACTATCATAATGTACATTTGGCACACTTTTTCCACACTTCCTCGTTATCAACACAGTACATCTATGGACTGCAGTCCATAGTTCACTGCTGTTGTATTTTTCCCATGCTTCTCCACATTTCCACCACTGTGCAATAGCGATGTGCATCTGCTCTAGCTCACAAAGGACACTGTTGCATCTGTACCGCCAACCACTATTCTCGTACACCTCTGGGTTTATGTGCTATTCAGTCCCTATATTATTCTCTAGCTTTCTGTCAATTGGATTTACATCCCTAGACTACCCTTTTCAGCCACATCCCCATTTATAAACCAGCTGTTACTCACTATATTGTGTTGCCATCAACTCTGTACATTTCCGCACTTTTACAGTAAAGCTAATTAAAACTACATACATTAAACATCAGTAGTCCATCTCAATCCTCCTCTTATCTTCTTTAAGAATCCACCAGCTTAAAGAAGATATTTTCTTTATTTTCAGGTCTTGAAGATATTTTCGTACATTTTCTTCTGGAAGTTTTATGGTTCTTGCTTTTTTATTTAGGGTTTTGATCTATTTTGAGTTAATTTTTGTATAAGGTGGGAGGTAGGGGTCCTCTTTCCTTCTTTTGGCTATGGATATCCAGTTTTCTCAGCACCATTTGTTGAATGGACTGTTCTGCCCGAGCTGGGTGGGTTTGACAGGCTAGTCAAAAATCACTTGATCATAGATGTGAGGATCTGTTTCTGAACCGTCAAGTCGGTTCCATTGGTCTATGTGTCTGTCTTTATGCCAGTGCCATGCTGTTTTTACCATTGTAGTAAGGTAATATGATGTAAAGTCCAGAAATGAGAATCCCCCGACTCTGCTTTTCTTTTTTAAGATGTTTCTATCTATTCAGGACCCCTTACCCTTCCAAACATATTTGATAATCATGTTTTCCATTTATTTAAAAAATGCTGGTAGAATTTTTTATCCGAATTGTGTTGAATCTGTATATGAATTTGAGTAGAATTGACATCTTAATGATATTTAGTCTTCCAATCTGTAAGCATGGAATGTTCTTCCAATTATTTATGTCTTTTTTGATTTCTTTTAACAATGAGTTGTAGTTTTCTGAATACAAGTGCTTTACATCATTGGTTAAGTTTATTCCTGAATATTTGGGTTTTATCTGTCATATTTTATTTCACCACTCTTTTGACACTGTTACTTTTATTGATATAATCTTCATTTGTGGACTCTCTTCCACGCCTCTCTCTCCTGTCTTTTCTTTTCAGGCACAGTTTTTAGGAATTCCTGCCAAGCCAGTCTCTTGGTTACAAACTCTCTCAGTTTCTGTTTATCTGTGAATATTATAAACTCGCCCTCATTTTTGAAAGACAATCTTGCTGGATACAAGATTCTTGGCTGGAAGTTTTTCTCTTGCAGTATCTTAAATATATCAGACCACTGTCTTCTTGCCTCCATGGTTTCTGATGAGAAATCGGCACTTAATCTTATTGTATATCCTTTATATGTTATGCATTGCTTTTCTCTTTCTGCTCTCAGAATTCTCTCTTTGTCTTTGGCATTTCGTCTACTTGGATTTATTCAGATGGGAGTATGTTGTGCTTCTTGGACATGGATATCTATGTCTTTCAATAGGTTTGGGAAATTTTCTACCATTATTCCTTCATATATTCCTTCTGCCCCTTTTCCCTTCTCTTCCTCTCTGGGACATGCATGACATATATATTTTCACATCTTTTGCTGTCATTTAATTCCTTGAGATCTTCTTCAATTTTTTCCATTCTTTTCTTCATCTGTTCTTTCGTATGTTTGCTTTCAGAGGCCATTTCTTCAAGCTCACCAATCCTTTCTTTTGCCTCCTCAAATCTGCTATTATATGATTGCAGTGTATTTTAAATTTCATTTATTATGCCTTTCATTCCCACAAGTTCTGCTATTTTTCTATGTATGCTTTCAAATTCTTCTTTGTGCTCATCCAATGTCTTCTTAATATGCTTAATCTCTTTAGCCATCTCATTGAATTTATTAAGGAGTTTTGTTTGAACATCTATGATTAGTTGTCTCAACTCCTTTATGTCACCTGGAGCTTATCTTGTTCCTTTAACTGGGCCATATCTTCCTGTTTTTTGGTATGGATTGTAATTTTTTGTTGGTGTCTTGGCATCTGGCTCACTAGAATATTTATTCTTGGTGCAGTTTCTCTCTTTAGTTTAGGGCTTCCTGCCCTTTCTCCCTTGCTGGTTGTGTAGTAGGAGCCAAGGATGTAGTTGGTGCTGTAAGCTGTGGAGGCTCAAGCTGCCCTCAGTGCCCCAAGGACCAATGAAATTTCTCCCAACTTTCTCCATTGCCAGGGGTAGGGACAGAGCCACAGTCGTGTGTAATAATCCAAGTCATGCAGGCCTAGACTGTGATTGCCCAGAGAGACTGATGACACTTCAGGCGCCTTTCTCCCCTGCCTGGGGCAGGGATGGAGCTGCAGGCGTGGGCAGCAGTCTATGCAGTGCAGGTCCAAAATGACCACAGCTGCCCTGGTAGACTTCCGATTATTCAGTCTGTGCCAGCCAAATGTACCTGCAGTTACCTGGAGAGGCTGGTGCAGGACCTGTCAGCTTCCCCCCTGCTAGAGGTGGGGCTGAAGCCTAGGCTAGGGCTGCAGGCCAATCTGGGTGAAAGAAGCTGGTCTCTACTGTCACTGTGATTTTCAGTCGGCCCGGCTTCCCCTCATGCTCGGGCAGAGTCAAAATGGTGGCTACCGGCCTCTTTCCGACTTGGACAGTTTCAAACTTTAACTGTTCCTAGGGCTATACTTTAGCCAGCTGAAGTTACTAATCAGCAGCTGCAGTTGGTGCTCAACTGTCTCTTCCTCCCCTGTTTTTGGGAAATGGAGCTTCCAATTCCAGCCACGGAATAGCTCCTGAGGCGGCTTGGGCCACAAGTGTTGTATGGGTACCAGCTTCCATGGCTTGGAGGGCTCTACTCAGGAATCTTCTCTGCAGATGGGCATCTCCTCCTTCCATTCTTTCAAGGATGTTGCAGGATTCTCTTCTGGTCTCCTGGAGCTCCCAAACAGGTGCTTTCGATAGCTCTGGGTGATTACTAACTGCCCTGTAGTATAAGCTGACTCTTGGAGCTCCTTACTCTGTCACCATCTTGCTTGTCCAGGCTGTTGGAATTTTTAATGGGATTGCATTGAATCTGAATACCAAATTGTGTAGAATTGACATTTTAACAATTTTCCAATCCATGAACATGGTATATTCTTCCATTTATTTAGGTCTTATTTGATTTGTTTTAGTAATGCATTGTAGTTTTCCAACTACAAGTGCTTACGTCCCTGGTTAAGTTTATTCCTAAATATTTGATTCTTTTTGTTGCTATTGTAAATGGAATTTTCCTCCTGACTTCCTCCTCCAATTGCTCATTACTGGTGTATAGAAACACCACTGATTTTTGCATATTAATCTTGTATCCTGCCACTCTCCTGAGTTTCTTTATTAGCTCTAGTAGATTTTTAAAAAGATTTTTTGGGGATTTTCTGGGTATGGGATCATATCATCTGTGAATAGCAAAAAGTTTTACTTCTTCCTTTCCAATTTGGATGCTTTTTATTTCTTTTTCTTGCCTAATTGCTCTAGTTAGAACCTCTAGCCCTATATTGAACAATAGTGGTGACAGTGGGCATTCTTGTCTTCTTCCTGAGCTTAGTGGGAAAGCTTTCAGTCTTCAACCATTGAGTACAATGTAAGCTGTGGGTTGTTCTTTTTTAAAAAAATATATTTTTTATTTTTTCTAAAAGATATTTAGATTACATAAAATGTTACATAAAAAATATAAGGGATTCCCATATACCCCATTCCCCACACCTCCCACTTTCCCCCACATTAACAACTTCTTTCATTAGTGTGGTACATTCATTGCAATTGATGAACACATTTTGGAGCATTGCCACTAAGGATGAATTATAGTTTACATTGTAGTTTACACTCTCTCCCACTCAGTTCTGTAGGTTATGGCAGGATATATAATGGCCTGTATCTGTCTTTGCAATGCATTCAGGACAATTCCAAGTCCCAAAAGTGCCCCCATATTACACCTCTTTTTCCCTCTCCTTGCCTTCAGCATCTCTAGTGACCACTGTCTCCACATCAATGATATAATTTCTTCCATTGCTGGAATCACGATAAGTCTATAGTATAATACCAGTAAGTCCACTCTAGTCCATATTTTATTCCCCAATCCTGAGGATTCTGGGATGGTGATGCCCACTCCACCTGTGGGTTTTTCATATATGCTCTTTATCATGTTGAGAAAGTTTCATTCGATTCCTATCTTTTGGAGTTTTTTTTTTTTAATCAAGAAAGGATGCTGGATTTTGTTAAATGCCTTTTCTGAACTATTAATTTGGTTCCATTGGTCTATATCTGTATCTTAATGCCAGTACCATGCTGTTTTTTTAAAATTATTTTAGTTTTTACCACTGTTATTGGTAACGTGATTTAAAGTCCAGAAGTGAGAGTCTTTCAACTTCATTCTTCCTTTTTAAAGATATTTCTGACCCCTTACTCTTAAATATTTTTGATAAGTGGGTTTTCCACTTCTTTAAAAGTGGCTGTTGGAATTTTTATTGGGGTTGCATTGAATCTCTATATCTATCTGGGTAGAATTGGCATCTTAACCATATTTAGTCTTCCCATCCATGAACATGGACCGTTCTTCCATTTATTTCATTCTTCTTTGATTTCTTCTAGCAATGTACTGTAGGTTTCTGAACACAAGTGCTTTACATCCTTGGTTAAGTTTATTCATAAATATTTGATTTTTTTTTTTTTTTGCTTTGTAAATGGAATTTCTTCCCTGACTTCCTCCTCTGATTGCTCATTACTAGTGTATTGAAACACTACTGATTTTTGAGTGTTAATCTTATATCCTGCCACTCTGCTGAATTCAGTTATTAGCTCTAGTAGTTTTGTTGTAGATTTTTCAGGATTTTCCAGGTATAAGATCATGTCATCTGTGAATAGTGAAAGTTTTACTTCTTCCTCTCCAATTTGGATGCCTTCTATTTCTTTTTCTTGCCTGATTGCTCTAGCTAGAACCTCTGTATTGAACTAGAGAAGCATCCTGGTCTTGTTCCCAATCTCAATGGGAAAACTTTCAGTTTTTTACCATTGAGTACAATGTTAGCTGTGGGTTTTTCATATATCCCCTTTATCATGTTGAGGAAGTTTCCTTCAATTATTATCTTTTGGAGTCTTTTTTTAGTCAAGAAAAGATGCCGGGGAAGCGGCTGTGGCTCAATCAGTAGGGCTCCTGTTTACCATATGGGGGGCCCCGGGTTTGGTTCCCGGGGCCTCCTGGTGAAGGCAAGCCTGCCTGCACGGTGTGGTTAGCTGACCCAGTGAGCACAAGCAGCAAGGGGAGGATAAATGAATAAATAAATAAAATCTTAAAAAAAAAAAAAAAAGAAAAGATGCCGAATTTTGTCAATTGCCTTTTCTGCATCAGTCTAGATGATCATGTGATTTCCTTCTTTGATTTATTAATGTGGTGTATTATGCTGATTGATTTTCTTGTTTTGAACCACCCTTGCATGCCTGGGATAAAACCCACTTGATCATGATGAATAATTCCTTTAATGTGTTGTTGGATTAGATTAGCGAGTAGTTTGTTGAGGATATTTGCATCCGTATTCATTAGGGAAATGGTTCTGTAATTTTTTTCATACCTGGCTTTAGTATAATGGCTTCATAGAATAAGTGTGGTAGTGTTCCTACCTGTTCAGATTTTTTGTAAGAGTTTGAGTAAGATTGGTACTAAACCTTCTTTGAATGCTTGGTAGAGTTCACCTGGGAAGCCATCTGGTCCTGGAAATTTCATTTTGGAGAGTTGTTTGATGACAGTTTCAATCTCTTTGCTTGTGATCGATTTGTTAAGGTCTTCTATTTTTCTAGGGTCAGTGTAGTTTGTTCATGTATTTCTTTGGATTTTTCCTTTTCATTTACATTTTCTAGTTTGTTGATGTACAGTTGTTCATAGTATCCTCTTATCTTTTTTATTTCTGTGGGTACATCAGTAATGTACCCATTTTCATTTCTGATTTTAAAAATTTGCGTCTTCTCTCTTTTTTTCTTTGTCAGTCTAGCTGTCAATTTTGTTGCTCTTATGGAAGAACAAAATTCTGGTTTTCTTTATCTATTTTTTTTTTGTTCTCAAATTCATTTATTTCTGCTCTTATCTCTGTTATTTCATCCCTTCTGCTTGCTTTGGGCATAATTTGCTGTTCTTATTCTATTTCTTCCAGCTGTGTAGTTATGCCATTGATTTTAGCTCTTTCTTCTTATTTAATGTAAGCATCGAGGGCTATAAATTTCCCTTTCCTCATGGCTTTCACTGCATCCCATATATTGTGATATATTGTGTTCTTGTTTTCATTCATTTTGTGATATTTATTGTTTTCTCTTGCAATTTCTTCTTTGCCCACTGATTATTTAATAGTGTATTGTTTAATATCCATGTATTTGTGACTTTTCAGAGAAATTGCTTTGTATAATATCAATCTTTTAAAATTTATTAAGTTATGCTTTCTGACCCAACATATGGTCTATCCTGGAGAAAGACCCATGAACACTTGAGAAGAATATAAATCCAGCTGTTTTGGGGTGCAGTGTTCTGTATATGTCTATTAGGTTTAGTTCATTTATCATATTATTCAAGCTTTCTGCTTCTTTATTTATCCTCTGTCTAGATGATCTCCCCAATGATGACAGTGATGTATTGAAGCTCCAACTATTATTGTAGAGACATCTACTTCTCCTTTCATTTTTGCCAATGTTTGCCTCATGTCTCAACCTCCCTTATTTTTTGAGAAATGGAGCTTTCAACTCCAGCCAGGGAATAACTGCAGAGATTGCTTTCACGGCCAGTGGGTGATGGGTTCCTGCCTCCAGCATGGAGTGCTCTACTCAACATTCTTCACTGCAGATGGGCAATCTCCTCCTTCTGTTCTTCCAAGGATGTTGCAGGATGCTTTTCTGGTCTCCTGGGTCCCCCAGTAGGTGATTTAGATAGCTCTGGCTGATAATGAACTGCAATGTAGGACAAGCTGACTCTTGGAGCTCCTTACTCTCCTGCCATCTTGACCCCCATTGAAATGACATTTTTATGGTGATAGATACACATACATTCATGTATGATGGAGGTGTGGTGAAGCACCTTTCATATAATGGGTATGGCCTGGTGATCATCATACACACAAAGTTCTTTTTCCTCATAACAGGAGAGGTTGGCTCACCTGTCCAAGGTCACTCAGTCAGAGATGGAGTAAGGGATGAATCTGGTCATCTTAACTTTAGGCACTATGCCTCAACCTACAAAGGTAGCGATTTTCAAAGTGTGTCTCAATCCTAGGTGCATTCCCTGGGGAATCACCCAGAAAATACCAGGGGAGACTCTTTGATAGGTGATGCTACATTTTTAAAAAAAGATTTATTTATTTATTCCCCTACCTCATTGTTTTGCACTCGCTGTCTGATCTCTGTGTGTTCTTCTGTGTCTGCTTGTCTTCTCTTTAGGTGACACCAGGAACCTATCCTGGGACCTTCCGGAGTAGAGAGAGGCTGCTCAGTCTCTTGTACTATCTCAGGTCCCTGGTCTGCTGTGTCTTTTATAATCTCTCTTCTATGTCTATTGTTGTTGTATCATCTTGCTGCACCAGCTCTCTGCATGGGCCAGCTCACCACGTGGGCCAGCTTGCTTTTCAACAGAAGGCCCCAGGAATAGAACCCTGGCCCTCCTATATGGTAGACGGGAGCCCAATCGCTTCAGCCGCATCCACTTCCCTAAATTTTTAATTTACTATTTTTGTCAGATAATATATTCTTCTCATATAAACAATAAAATTCAATAAATATAACATTTATGTTCCTCATTTGCTGGATTCTTCACTATTAGGTAAACACTTTTATCAGTCTCCTTTCATAGTATGTTTATGCAATCATACTCAATGCCATTTAAAAATTACATTTAAATTTACCTACAGTAAAATGTGCTCTATTTGCTGAATGGTTCTGAGTTTTGAAAAATACCTAAAGTTGTATAATCACCAACACCATTGTCAAAATACAGAAGAACTTAATCATCTCAAAACATTTCCTCATGCTTTCCCTTTGTAGTCAAAATCTTCTTGCACCCTTAACTCCTGGAAACCACCCATCTATTCTCCATCCCTATAATTTTGTTATATAAATGTATAAATGAGATGCTATGGTATGTAGGCTGGTGCTGACTAACTCAAAATCACAGACCTTCTCCCTTATTTTAAATAAGTCTTAGCATTTGGGACTAATCCATACTGCAAGTATCATTACTTGTTTCTTTTCATTGCTAAGTGTGTTCCATTGTATATTTACCAGCTGAAGCATATGTGGGTTGTATTCAATTTTTGGCTTTATGAATGAAACTTCTCTGAGTATTCATGTACAGGTTTTCATGTGAACATAAGTTTTCATTGCTCTTGGAATGAGATTGATGGGTCATATGATAAGTGTATGGTTATTGTGATGGTTAGGCTAATGTGTCAACTCTGTCAAGTAGTTGTGTCCGGGTGTTTGTTCCAGCAAGCACTGGGCTAATTGTAATACAAGAGCATTTATGGACTTCAATCACCAGTGAGTTTACTGCGTGGATGGCTGATTACATCTGCATCAATGAGGGAGATTACATTATCAATGGGTAGTGCTTTTATCCAATCAGTTGAATGACTTAAAAGTGGAAGTGATTTCAACATTCAGAGAGAATTTCCCAGCTCGTCGTTGGACGGGCAACTTCTCCCAGAGACTCATCAACGACCTTTCATCGGGCTTTCATCGGAGCCCCTGGTTTGCAGCTTGCCTGAGGAACCTGGACTTGTGCGTCCCCATGGTCGCGTGAGAGACTCTTTTAGAGTTCCATATTATTCACAGATATCTCCTGCTGATTCTGTTTCCCGAGAGAACCCTGACTAATACAGTTATCATTATGGGAAGCTGCCAGACAGTTTCCTAAAGTGCCTACCATTTTGCATTCCTACCAGTAATGTATGAGAATCCTCATTACTCCACCAATTTGTCCACACTTGATGTTTTCAGTTTGAAAGAAGCCATTCTTATAAGCATGCAGTGGTATATCACTACAATTTTAATTTGCGTTTCCTAATGACTAATGATGCTGACCATCATTTCGAATCCTATTTGCCAGCCATACATTTTCTTTGGTGAAATGTCTGTTCAAATATTCTGCTAATTACATTTCTTTGGGTTGATTGCTTTCTTATTTTTGGATTTTGAAAGTTCCTTATGTATTCTGGATACAAGTCATTTGTCAGATAAATGATTTGCAAGTGTTTTCTCCTAATGTGTGGCTTATCTTTTCATTCTCTTGTGTCTTTCAGAGAGCAAAGGTGTCAAATCTGTTTGAAGTACAGTTTACCAACTTTTCCTCTGTCTTTTTGGATTATGCTTATGGTATTATATATGAGGACTCTTTTTCTAACTCAAAATCACAGACTTTGTCCCTTATTTTAAAAAGTTAATTAATTTATTTTAAAGAAACTTTAGATTACATAAATGTTTACATAAAAATATAGGGGATTCCCATATGCCCCGCTCCCTACCCCTCCCACACTTTCCCACATTAACAACGTCTTTCATTAGTGTGGTACATTTGTTACAATTGAAGAACACATATTGAAGCATTGCCACTAACCTTGGATTATAGTTTACATTATAATTTACACTCTGTCCTATACAATTTTGTGTTATGACACAATATACAGTGGCCTATTTCTGTCATTGCAATGTCATTCAGGACAATTCCAATGTCCCTAAAATGCCCCCATATCACACTTATTTTTCCCTTCTCAGGACCTCCAGTAGCCATTGCCTCCACATCAATGATGAAAGTTCTTCCATTGTTAGAATAACAGTAAGTCTACTTTCGTCCATTGTTCATTCCTCAATCTTGAGGATTCTGGGATGCTGATAACCACTCTGCATCTAATTGAGAAGGGGCTTAGATCGCATGGGCCAGAAGGATGGGACTCTCTTGTTTGCAGTTTCAGACTCTCTCTGTTCCTTAGGATGGGTGTTGTCCATCATTATCACCTTATTAGTTGTCCTGGGTGAGTCCAATGAACTGGAGAGTAGGTGTTGCAACTCTATTGAGATTCAGGGCCCAACTGGCATATGCATGGACCAAAGATTTATGTCTCTTGGACATATATCTATCAAGTATAATACTAACTATAGATTCAAATAGAAGGGGTAGAAGAGCCACGTGTAGGGAAAACCACAAATAAATCCATCTCTGTCACCCTGGGGAGCATAAGTTCCAAAGTATGGCCCACTGGCAGGGTGCCAAATCCTGAGCTGTCTGCCCTGCCTGTAGTGTGTGGATGTCACTAGAGCCCCAGGTGCACCACTATTTGAGGCAATATTTGCTGTGGCTGTCAATTAGATCCTGCTGAGATATGCATAAGCGTAACCTCTGGAATGCCATCCAGATTCACTTTGAAATCTCTTAACCATAAAAGCTCATTTATATTTACCCTATCCCCCTTTTGGTCAAGGTGTTTTTCTAGTTGTATCACCAGCCGGTGCTTGGTAGTAATCCCTCGGTGCCAGGGAGGCTCATCCCTGGGAGTCATGTCCCCTGCTGGGGGGAAGATAATGCATTTATATGGTGAGTTTGGCTTAGAAAGAGGCCACATTTAAGCAACAAGGAGGCCATCAGGAGGTAACTCTTAGGCAACATATAGTCTCAGCTAAGTTCTGCAGGATCTTGCAATAATAGATACAGGCCATTTTAAATTTTGTCAAAAATTATAAAAGTGAATGGTCCAAAATGTAAATCATAATGTAAACCATTGACCATGGTCAGTAACAATGCTTCAGTATTTGTACATCAATTGTAACAAATGCACCATTCATATGTAAAATGTTATTTCTCCCATATTTTTGTTTAAAAGTTTTATAGTTTTAGATTTTACATTTAGGTCTATACTCTTGCATTATTCCCATTGAAATACAAATAATGCTGTTATTTCTTTCAGACTTAAAAATTCTTCCTTGATCCTCCTTCCCACAACTGGATGCCCCATTTCGTTTTTCTCCATGCACTGAAACTCCTCCAAATTACGATGAATACTTTGGATGCTAAATTTCTCCTCCCCCATTTGAAGCATGTTCTGAGATTCCACTAAATGCCATGATGATGAATGAATGGAGAGAGGGAGAAGGGGAGGAGTGATTTTCTTGTTGTCCCCCTTCCTTGGCTTTTGAATGAGAAACTCTCTTTTGCTCCCTCACATGGATGGATGCCTGTCGACCCTATCTGAGTACAAGTTTTCAGAACTGGCTTTGAGAGCTGGACAATGTGCTTATTAAAATTTTTTCAGTTAAGCAGCTTTGGATCTTCTAATAGCCTAGCTGACGTGGTTTTCTGCTAATCTAATCTTAGTAGTTTACTCTTTGTATTTAGTTGCCAGAAGGACTTTAACAGACCTTCTCAGTTCTGCTTATAGGAATAAGATAATGTCTCAAAGAAAAACCAGACAGAATAGCATCAGGAGTACCTATAGCTCAGTAAATCAGTGACTCCCTCCCCCAGCCACCCCACCGAAAAAAAAAACAAAAAAACAAAACACACACACACACACACACACACACATACAAAGGTGGACATTCCTGAAGCAGCCAAAAGTTGTTATGAAGATCTTTCAGGTAGGCAGTTGCACAACAATATCTAAATTTATCAGCCACTGAAACCAGGAAAACAAGAACAAGGTTGACCTGCTTGAGACAATGCAGGAATGAGAAATTACAAGTACCCTCCTCACAAGACCACTTTTTAAAACTTGTTTTTCTTCTCCTCTACCCATCTCCTTTACCTATAAAAACTCTATCCCAAATCCTCACTTAGAACTAGTTTTGAGAAGATTCTCCCAATTCCTTGCTCGTGTACTCACTCTAAATCACCTTCCCACTGAGAGATGTGTTTCTCCTCTGTGATACTGGATTGGGTGAGCCCTTCTATTAAAAACAGGCAGTATCTGCTTCATCCAACATATCCCATCCACAGAAAGTTGATACCAACCTTCGTGGGTCTTCTGGACATTACTGAAGTTTCCCTATTCAGCTCACTTGATCTCCTGCTACCTCTGACAAGAAGCTGGCAACCCCAGCCAATGGATCAGACCCTCCACGTGTCTTCAGAGGATGGGTGGGGATCTCATTCTTTTTTATCATGGTAAGTGAAATGCAACCAAGGCTTATGGCTTGAGCGTTGGGCCAGATTTCATCACCACCTTAGGTCTCTAGCACGGCTGGTTCCTGTTTCCCTTACCTACTCTTACTGCAACTGTCCCACAGTGTCTGTTTGTCTCAGCGTGTTTGAGGAAGGAAGCAAGAACGGATATAATGTTTAGGCCATTCAATCACTCACACTCTGCTGGGTCTGTATACTCCTGACGCAACTTCAGGTCTGGTCCTTTTACATGACCCTCTTCTCCACTCAGGTCTGCTCCAAGGTCACCTCCTATGGGAGGTCTACCTCATCCCCCTAGCAGAACAGTCCCTCAGCCATTTCTAGTTGGGCTAGCCAGCTCATTTCCTTTGGGGTGCTTTGCCTCCACCATCTGACTTGGTTTCAATACCAGTTGGCTTCCCCATCAGAATGAGCACCGAAATAGCAGCGACTTTGTCCATCCTGTTTCCTGTGATAGCTGCCATCTTGTCTGAGAGAGGACAGTCTGATTCTTGAGCGGTGTGTCTTCAGGGTGATGGAATAAGATGACCTCTCATTTCTTTTGTGCTTCCAACTTTCTGCCCCTTCTCTGCCAAATCCTTTTTTTTTTTTCTTAAATCATATTTTAAAGAAAAAATTAATTTCAGCTTCCAAAATTAAAATATCAGATAAAAGGGAGCTCAATAAATTATGAATCTATTACTTAATAAAATCCTGTCCAGGCACATTTATCTTATTTAATCCTAAAAACAAACTCAATTGTTTCCCCAGTGTTCTGAAAGATGAATAAATGAGCTTAGATTGGTTAAATGACATGACCAAGGTTTCCTTTTTAATGAAAAATAATGCTTGATCATATTCACATCTGATAAAACTAAATCCCATATTCTGTTTTCTGACTTTTAGCATTGATATTGCATTGATTTCTTTGCCTTTGATGTGAAAGTATTACAATATTATTATCTAGAGTCTATATGTTGCATTAGTTGTACTTTTCCCATGTATCATCATGTTATTAACACCTCGTAATAGAGGAACATTCTTGTATTTGTATTATTAACCACAATATTCATCTACCACTGAAGTCACTATATTATCCCGTCCCTAGATCATATTCTAGCTATCTTTCAATGAACATTAACCTCCCTAGACTACCCCATCAGCTGAAATCATATTTATAAATAAGTAGTGTTAATTATACCCTCTATGTGTTACCATGAACACTATCCATTTCCACATATTTGCAATCAACCTTATTAAACATTCCACATATATTCAGCATTATTCTCAACCCACATCCTGTCTCTTACTACTATACTCTATATTTTAACTCCTTAAGTTTATCCATCATATTTTGTTTATATCAGTGAGACCGTACAACATTTGTCCTTTTGTGTCTGGCTTATTTTACTCAACATGATATCCTCAAAGTTCATCCATGCTGTCATATGCATGCCAATTTCATTTGTTCTTACAGCTAAATGGTATCCCATCATACAATGCCTCATTTTGTTTATCCATTCATTGGTTGATGGGACTTAGGTTGTTTCTTTTGACAATGGTGAATAATGCCTCTATGAACATCGGTGTGACAATATATATTCACATCCTTGCTTTCATGTCTTCTGAATATATTCCTAGTAATGGGATTGCTGGATCGTATGGCAGTTCTATATTTAACTTCCTGAGGAACCACCAAACTGTCTTCCAGGTTAAAACCATTTTTTTTAACAAATGAATTTTATTGATACATATTAACAAAGCACAAATCCATCCAAAGTGTACAATCAATGGTACTTGGCATAATCATGTAGCTGTGCATTCATCTCTTCAATAATTTTTAAATTATTCCAATAATAATAATAATAATAAAAACCAAACCAAAAAACCCCTCACCAACTCTCAATCTTTTTTTTAAAGCTTTATTTCATTTATTCCCCCACCCTCGTTGTTTGCACTCTCTGTCTGCTCTCTGTGTGCTCACTGTGTCTGCTTTTATTTTCTTTAGGAGGCACAGGGAACCGAACCTGGGGTCTCTCATGTGGGAGAGAGGTGCTCAACCACCTGAGCCACCTCAGCTCCCTGCTTTGTTGTGTCTCTCATTGTGTTTCCTCTTTGTGTCTCTTGTGTCATCTTGTTGTGTCAGCTCACCGCGCCAGCTTGCTGCCTTGCTCGTCTTCTCCAGGAGACACCAGGAACCAAATCTGGGACCCTCCATGTGGTAGGTGGGAGCCCAATCCCTTGAGCCACATCTGCTTCCCCTCTCAATCTCTTTATGCTTCCCCTACCGGGCATAGCTGCAATTTTGTTTCTGTCTCTAGTTTATTTGCATTTATATTTTGTAAAAACAGTCTTATGTATGCAATATCACCCATATTCTTATTTTCCCTGAGGTGTCACTATGTTAAACAGTCCTACGTTATTTTTAAGGTTTCTTTTTAGTAATGTACATGACCTTAGACTACCATTTCAACCAGTCATACCCATAATAGCTCTGCTAGTTACAAACCCTATGATGTGCTGTCACCATTCCTACTCATTTCCAAAGACTTACAAATAACCTTTATAACATTTCTGCACAGATTAACCCTCAGCTTTCCATTCTCTACCTTCATTTTATCTTCTGGTGACCTATATTTTAATTATTTACTCCATGGGTCTATACAATGTATTTAGTTCACAATAGTGCAATCATACAGTATTTTTCCTCTTGTTTCTGGCTTGCTTCACTTAATGTCCTTCAGGTTCATCCATGTTGTCATATGTGTTACGACTTCATTTCTTCTTTTTTTTGTTCTTTTTTAAGGATTTATTTATTTATTTACTTTTATCCATTTTTACACCCCTTCCCCCTCCCCCCCGTTTTTGCTGTTTCTATGTCCATTCGCTGGGCAACTCTGTGTCCATTTTCTGCCCTCTCTTCTCATCCTTCTCCTCCTGTCTTCACTGGGATTCAATCCTTGGAATCTCTGATGTAGGAGAGAGGCATCCTGCCCGCGCAACCTTAGTTGCTGGTTTTTCGGTGCGTCTCATCTTGCCCCTCCCTTGTGTCACTCTCCTATTATGTCATCATCTTGCTGTGTGGCTCGCGGGAACTGGTGGTGCGCCCGCGCACAGAGCCTGGCGGCCCACGCACCTTCTATATATTTTTTAAATTTTTACCAGGAGGTCCCGGGGATCGAACCCAGGTCCCTCCATATGGGAGATGGACGCCAACCAGATATAGCCCCCTGCTATATCTCTTAAGGTTGACCAGAGATACCTAGAGTTATAGTCTTTTCCCATACAGGATGGACATATAATAAATCAGGCTTAGTTTATCACCAGCAGTCTAAAAACCAGACCTAGGGAGGAAAACGAGGTCTGGGGACACATGCATGGTTTCTAATATAGCGAATGTTTAGCCCATCATTTCTTCTTATTGTTGCATAATATTCCATCATGTGTATACATCACAATTTATTTATCTGTTGATGGACACCTGGGTTGTTTCCAACATTTGGCAATCGTGAATAATATCACAAGGAACATTGGTGTGCAGATGTCTGTTCGTGTCACTGCTCTCAGTTCTTCTTGGTATAAACCCATTAGTGGTATTGCTGAGTCACATGGCAAGTCAATATTCAACTTCCTTAGGAACCGCCAAACAGTCCCCCACAGTGGCTGTTCCATTCATTCTACATTCCCATCAACAATGAATAAGCATTCTTATCTCTCCACATCCTTTCAAACACTTTCAGCTTTCTGGCTTTTTAATAGTGGCCAATCTGATAGGTGTGAAATGATAGCTCATTGGAGTTTTGATTTGTGTTTCCCTAATCGTTAGTGATGCTGAACAGTTTTTCAGGTGTTTTTTCACCATTTGTATTTATTCTTTGGACAATTGTCTTTTCAAGTCTTTTGCCCATTTTCAAATTGAGCCATTTGTCTTTTTATTATTGAGTTGTATGATCTCTTTACATATTATGGACATTAAACCCTTACCGTATATGTGAGTGCCAAATATTTTCTCCCATTGAGTCAGCTGCCTTTTCATCCTTTTGACATAGTCCTTTGAGGTGGATAAGTGCTTAATTTTGAGGAGGTCCCATTTATCTATTTTTCCTTTTGTTGACCATGCTTTGGGTACTAGGTTTAAGAAACTATCACCTATCACAAGATCTTGAAGATGTTTTCCTACATTTTCTTGTATGAGTATTATGAATGCCACTTTTATATTTAGGTCCTTGATTCATTTTGAGTTAATTTTTGTATAAGGTGTGAGATAAGGGTCCTCTTTCTTTCTTTTGGATATGGCTATCCAGTTTTCCCAGCACATTTGTTGAATAGACTGTTTGGCTCAGCTGGGAATACTTGACAGCCTTGTAAATAATCACTTGACTGGAGATGTGAGGGTTTATTTTCTGAGTTCTCAATTCAGTTCCCTTGGTCAATGTGTCTGTCTTTATGCCAGTACCATGTTTTTTTTTTTTTTTTTTTTACTACTGTAGCTAAGTAATATGCTTTGAAGTAAGGAAGTGGGACTCCTTCAACTTTGTCCTTCTTTCTAAAGATATTTTTGGCTATTCAGGGCCCCTTACCTTCGACATAAATTTAATAATTGGCTTTTCCGTTTCTGCGAAAAAGGTTGTTGGGATTTTTATTGGGATTGCGTTGACTCTGTAAATCAGTTTGGATAGAACTGACATCTTAATACTATTTAGTCTTCCAATCCATGAACACAGAATGTCCTTCATTTATTTAAGTCTTCCTTGGTTTCTTTTAGCAATGTTTTGTAGTTTTCTGAATACAGGTCCTTTATGTCCTTGGTTAAGTTTATTCCTAAATATATGATTCTTTTAGTCGTTATTATAAATGGAATTTTATTTTCTGATTATCTCCTCAGATTGAACATCAGTAGTATATAGAAATACTTTTGAGTTTTTGCATATTAATCTTGTATCCCACCACTTTGTTGAACTGGTCTATTACTTCTAGTAGCTTTGTTGAAGATTTTTCTGGAATTTTTAGATGTAAGATCATACCATCAGCGAATAGTGAAAGGTCACTTCTTCCTTTCCTATTTGGGTGCTTTTTATTTCATTATCAAGCCTCATTGTTCAGCACAATATTGAATAAAAGTTGGTGGGAAGACTCATCATCACAAAACGTTTTAGGACAATTTCATTACTCCCAAAAGAAAAACTTCACCCTCCTTAACTGTTTACCTTTCGATCCATTTATGCTTCCTCAGCCCTACATAACCACTAATCTAATTTCATCTTTATAAATTGATTTACATTTTATATAAATTGTATCATACAATATATAGTACTTTGTGTTTGGTTTCTTTCACTTAGCATAACGTTTCTTTGTCTGATATTTGTGTCTTGTAGTATTAACATACAAAGAAAAATGGTTTTATATATGCAATTTTACCCATATTCGTATTTCACATGCAGTTTTACTATGTTATACAGTCCCATGTTACATTTTTAAGTCTTCCTTTTAGTAACATACATAACCTTTCTCTTTAAACCACTGTCATACCCATATAATAGTACTGCTAGTTACCAATATTATATTGTGCTTTCACATTTACTATTCATTTCCAAAGATGGACACACATCCTTTTTACCAATTCTGCACAAGTTAACCCTCAGCTTTCCATTCTCCAACCTTATTCTATTTTCTGGTGACACATATTCGAGTTATTAACTCCATGAGGCTACAAAATATATTTAGTTCATAGTAGTGCAATAATACAGTTTTTGTCCTTTTGTGTTTGGCTTGCTTCACTCAACATAATGTCTTCCAGGTTCATCCATGCTGTCATATGCTTTATGACATCGTTTTTTCTTACAGTTGCACAATATTCCATCGTGTATATACACCACAGTTTGTTTATACATTCATTGGTTGATGGACACCTTGGATGTTTCCATCTTTTGAAAACTGCCAGCCAAGTATTCTGCAGCCAGCAAAACTGTCCTTCAAAAATGAGGGTGAAAAAAAACAAAAACAAAAACAAAAACAAAATGAGGGTGAGTTAAAGTCTTCATAGACAAACAAAAACTGATAGAGTATGTTACCAAAAGACCAGAATTATAAGAGATACTAAAGAGAGTGCTGCAACCTGAAAGGAAAGAAACAAGGGTGAGAGATTTGGAGAAGAATGTAGAAATGAAAATAATTAGGAAGGGTAAATTAAAAGGTAAAAAGATAGACAATAATAAGATATGACAACAGAAAGCCACAGGAAAAAATAGATGAAGTAAGTAATACATTTACAGTAATAACATCAAATGGTAATGGCTTGAATCCCCACTCAAAAGACATAGGTTGATAGAATGGATTAAAAAATATAAGCCATCTATATGCTGTCTATAAGAGACTCACCTCAGACATAAGGACACAACTAGGCTAAAAGTGAAAAGTTGGAAAAAGATATTCCATGCAAATAGTAAACTAAAAAGAGCTGGAGTGGAGATACTAATAACAGATGAAAGAGATTTTAAATGCATCACTGTTCTGAGGGATGAAGAAGGATATTATATATTAATACAAGGGGCAATTCACCAAGAAGAAATAACTATACTAAATATTTATGCACCTAACCTGAGTGCATCAATATACATGAAGCATACACTGGCAAAACTGAAGGGAGAAATAGATGCCTCTACAATAATAGTTGGAGACTTCAGTATATCACTCTCAGTATAGGATAAAACATCTAGACATAGGATTAATAAGGAAACAGAGAACTTGAATAATATGATAAATGAACTAGACCTAACAGACAACTATAGAGCAACCCAAAACAGCAAGTTATACATTCTTTTCAAGTGCTCATGGATGCTTCTGGATAGACCAAATGTTGTGTCACAAGACATGACTCAATAGATTTAAAAGATTGAAATTATCCAAAACACTTTCTTTGATCATAATGGGATAAGGCTGGAAATCAATAATGGACAGAAAAAGGGAAAATTCATAAATATATGGAGATTAAACAACACATTCTTAAATAATCAGTGGGTCAAAGAATAAATTGGAAGAGAATTCAACAAATATCTCAAGACACATGAAAATGAGAACACAACATATTGGTGCAGGGTGTTGGTGATGGGATACACGGGAGGGAGTTCACCTGGGGCATACCTCTAAGGCATATGAATGTGTTCAAGTGTTCATGGGACCTTGTCCCGGTGGGTGAAGATCCGAACAACAGCCAAAAGAATATCAGATTCCCATCCTGAGGAGCTCTGCTACATTCTCTAATTGGACAGCAAGAATCCACTGAGTACAGGGGTGGTTCCTAGTGAAGGAGCATGGACCATTGTGATGGGCCCTTGATATTGATGATTTACTTATGAACCTTTCCTTTTCAAATGGAAACTTACCCTAGTATTATATGTTACCTCCTGAGAGCCTCCTTGTTGCTCCAGTGTGGCTTCTCTTTAAGCCAATTTCAGCATATAAATGCATTATCCCCCACCCCCACCTTGGCGTGGGATGCAACTTCCAGGGATAAGCCTCCCTGGCACTGAGAGATTATTACGAAGGACCAACTAGCAGTGCACTTGGAAAAAGACCTTGACCCAAAGGGGGAAAGGGTAAATACAAATGAGCTTTTATGGCTAAGAGATTTCAAAGTGAGTTGGGAGGTCATTCCAGAGGTTACACTTATGCATGTCTCAGTAGGATCTCAATGACTGCCACTGTAAATATTGCCTCAAACAGCAGGGCTCCTGATGGATCTGGAGACATCTAGACACTATAGGCAGGGCTGACAGCTCAGGATTTTGGTGCCTTGCCAGTGGGCCTTACTTTGGAATTTATGCTCCCCAGTGTGACAGAGTTGGACTCAGTTGTGGTTCCCTTACACATGGCTCTTCTGCTCCTTCTATTTGAACCTATAGTTAGTACTAGACTCAATAGGTGTATGTCCAAGAGACTTAGATCTTTGGCCCACCCATGTGCCAGTTGGACCCTGAATCTCAGAAGGGTTGCAACAACTACTCTCCTGTTCATTGGACTCACCCAGGACAACTAAGAAGGAGATGATGATGGACAATGAGCATTCCAAAGAACAGAGAGTGTCTGCAACTACAATCAAGACAGTTCCATGCATCTGCCCCATGGGATCTAAACCCTCTCTCAATTAGAAATAGAATGAACATCACTAACCCCAAATCCTCAAGATTGGGGAATGAATAATGGACTAAAATAGACTTATTATTATTCTATTGTAGACTTATTATTATTCTAGCAATGGAAGAACTTGTATCATTGATATATAGGCGATGACCACCAGAGGTTCTGAGGGGAGGGAGAGGGAAGAATAGGTGTAATAGGGGGGCATTTTTGGGACATTGGGATTGTGCTGCATGAAGTTGCAATGATGGATACAGGCCATTATATATATATATTTTTTTTTTGGATTTTAAGGATGTTTTTATTTATTTTGTATTATTTTAGATTTCTATATAATGCCATTGTAATGCTCTTTTACCTATAAATGTCTTAGCTATCCTTTATTTTTATTTTTATTTTTTTTAATTTTTTATTTATTTTTATTGTGGGTATTATATATTTTGTTATAACTTACAAAATTGTGCAGGATAGAGTGTAAACTATACTGTAAACTATAATCCAAGGTAAAAGAAAAAAAAAAAGAACCTATGGGATGCTGCAAAGACAGTGCTGAGAGGAAAGTTTTTAACTCTCAATATTTATATCAAAAAAGAAGAAAGAGCTAAAATTGAAAACCTTATTGCACACTTTGAGGAACTAGAAAAAGAACAGCAATCTAATCCCAAACCAAGCTGAAGGAAAGAAATAGTAAAGGTCAGAGCAGAAATAAATGAAATTGAGAACAAAAAAACAATAGAGAATCAACAAAATGAAAAGTTGATTCTTTGAGAAGATCAGCTAAATCGACAAAAACTTAGCTGGACTGACATAGAAAAAAAGAGAGAATATGCAAATAAATAAGATCAGAAATGAGAGGGAGCATTACCACTGACCCCAGAGAAATAAGAGAGATCATAAGAGGATATTATAAGCAACTGTATGCCATAAAACCAGACAATGTAGACAAGACGGACCAACTACTAGAAACATACTACCACCTACACTGACCCTAGAAGAAATAGAGACCTCAGCAAACCAGTCACAAGTGAATGATGAAACAGTGATCAAAAACTTCAATATGGTAGGGTGGATGTGGCTCAAGTGGTTGGGTATCCGTGTCCCAAGTGGAGGGACCTGGGTTCAATCCCCGGGACCTCCAAGTAAAAAACAAACAAACAAACAAACAAAATTTCAGTATGTGTTGATCAATTGTAACAAATGTATGACACTAATGAGCAATGTTGTTGATGAGGGAAAGTGTGGGAGGGGAAAGAAGTGGGGTGTATGGGAATCCCTTATATATATATATATATATTTTTTTTTTTTTGGTTTTTTATGAAGGGTGTTTATTTGGGGTAGATTTTTTTTTTTTTGGGTCTTTATAAAGGGTGTTTATTTGTGGTAGATTATTTGTTTTTTTCCCTTCTCTTTTCTTTCTTTTTTTTTTTTTCCCTGAGTTTCCTTATGTTTGTCTCTTGCATGTAAGCTTATCATACTTGTTTCTTTTTCCTAGTAAGTGTATTTGATTATTTTATGGACTACATGTTCATGGAGGATTTGGATGACAGAAGGGTTACAATGGGTACTGCAGGGGATTATTGGTGGGGGGTGTCTGGGACTGATGAGCCATGTGTAGGTGAGCCATAACTGAGTCCAACTGTGTCATTCTCAGGGGCACAAACTCCAAAGTAGGGCCCACTGGCAAGGCACCAAACTCCGGAGCTATCTGCCCTGTCCATAGGACCTGGGTGTCTCCAGAGCTCTCAGGAGCCCCACTATTTGGATTAGTATCCACTATGACAATCTGTGAGATCCTGTTGAGATGTGCATAAACGTTACCTCTGGGATGACCCCCTGACTCACTCTGAAGTCTCTTAGCCATATAAACTCATTTGTCTTTACCTTTTATTTGAGGTCTTTTTCCAGTTGCATTGCTAATTGGTGCTTGGTAGTAAACCCTTGGTGCCAGGGAGGCTTATCCCCAGGAGTCATGTCCCACACTGGGGGGAAGGCAATGCATTTATATCCTGAGTTTGGCTTAGATAGAGGCCACATTTGAGCAACAAGGAGGCTCTCAGGAGGTAACTCTTAGGCACCCTACAAAACTAGGCTAAGTTTCAATTTCAAGAGCAAAGTCTCATAAGCATAGTTAGCAATATCAAGGGCCCATCAATGGGCCATCCTCCTCACCAGTCACTGCCCCTGCACTTGGGGAACTGTTGCTGCTCCTTTAGAGAACATGGCAGAGCTCTCCAGGATGGGAACTCAATATTTTCTTGGTTATTATGTGAATTTCCACCTACTGTGACAATACCCTGTGAACATTCGAACTCTTTCATATGCCTTATAGGTATGCCCAGATGAACCTCATTGACACCCCACACCAATGATCCTCCCCTGCCACAGTTGTAACCCTTCTGTGATCCAAAACTTCTTCAAAAATGAAGCCAACAAAATAACCAAATAAAATTAATAAGAAAACAAAATAATGATGGTTTTAAAAAATGACAAATAATATACAAAAAATTAAAAAGTATTTGAAATAATAAAAAATAAAATTTAAAAATTGGCATTATGTCTTTCATCACTGTAAGGTCTGTTGTCTTGTAGGTACAGTGACATTTTCTTCCATTTATTCCCCCAGTGTCTTATTTTTTTCATTTTATCTTCAAAGAAGGTTTAGGTTACAGAAATGTCACGTACAGAATATAGGGGATTCCCATACACCCAACATCCTCCCCCCTTCCCCCTTTCCCCTATTAATAACATTTTACATGTGGATGGTACATTTGTTACAATTGATGTACAAGTGTTTAAATATTGCTGCTAACCATGGTCAATGATTTACATTATGGTTTACATTTTGGACCATACACTTTTATAAATTTTGACAAAATTTAACACGGCCTCTATCCATTATTGCAAAATCATGTAGAACAACTCCAATGTCCCCCAAATGCCCCATGTTCCATCTATTCTATTCCTCCCTCCCTCTCCCCTCAGGACCCATGGCAACCACTAAGCTTCACTCCTTGAAGAGCAAGATTCATAGTTACTTGCAACAAAATTGAGGGCTTGACATACTGGCCTGTCCTCCTCTATTAGACACTGTCTATGCTCTAGAGATACTCCCATCCCTCTATGTGAGAACATAGCAGGACTCCCCAGGATGGGAGTCCAATACCTTCCCTTTCCTTGTGTGGGTCTCCACCCACTGATACAATGTACTACGACAGGATGAACACTCACAAACTCCTTAGAAGATTGTGCCAGGTTTGTCCTGCCCGCCACAGCCCCCATATCCAACACCCTAAACCAGTAACCCTCCCCTACCATATTTGCCAAAAAACTTTCCCAACTTCGTGGTTTCAACCACGTATCTGCAAATCCCCAGACCCTCCCCCCAGTTCCATGGACAGTGTAACTCGTCACCCTACCCCCACGCAGGCTAGCACCGCCCAACCCAATAGCATCGCTGCACCTCTGTCATGCACATCCACTGCACAACTATACCCTTCCACCTTATCATAGATTTTGCCCATATGGACATTGGCTCACAACTCCCCACTCCCTTTCTGTCTCCTGTAAACCTGTCTTCCAGGCTCTAGCTCTGTGAGTCTGCTCAATTTGCTTAATTCATATCAGCGAGGTCATTTAATATTTGTCCTTCAGTGCCTGGCTTGCTTCACTCAACATAAGGTCTTCAAGATTCATCCATGTTATACCATGTGTTAATATTGCATTCCTTCTTACAGCTGAGTAATATTCCATTGTATGATATACCACAATTTGCTTATCCATCCATCTGTTCATGGGTTTTTGGGTTGTTTCCAACTTTTGGCAATAGTGAATAATGCCGCTATGAACATTGGTGTGCATATATCTGTTCGTGTCCTTGCTTTCAGTTCTCCAGGGTATATACCCAGTAGTGGGATTGCTGTATCATATGGCAGATCTATAGTTAGTTTCCTGAGGAACTGCCAGACTGTCCTCCACATGGTTGCACCATTCTGCATTCCAACCAGTAGTGAATAAGTCTTCCCATTCCTCCACATATTCTCCAACACTTAGAATACTCTTTTTTTTTCTTTTTTTTCTTTTTTTAAAGTGTTAAGGATATTTTTATTAAATTTAGACAAAGCACAACTACAAACAACTACTTCCAAAAGGCTACATTGTGATAAAATATATATACATAATGTTCAAGGTTGGTTTGCTTGTTTCAAAGTAGCATATTTTTTCTGGCTTGGGAATCACCTATTGCTTTAAAAAGTCTTTCAATACAACTCCAACACTGTTGTCAGGTAACATGACAAAGGTGTAAATGTGGGCAACACATCTGAAATGGGTGTCAAAAGAAGATTCCCAGGCTCACCAGTTCCAAGTCCAGCTGGGTTGAAAAGACGCACAGCTGCAGAGCAGGGAGCTAAGAATGGATTCCCATCTTTTCTTCTTCTGGTTCTGGACCCTGCTGTATCTTTAAAATGTGGCAGTACATTTGTGGTTAGTTTTGTCCTTCCTCGTGAATATAGAAGTTTCATATTATAAACAGGAAGCTTTGGTGGTGGGACAGATGGATGAGATTTTGTTTCTAGAAATTTAACAAGTTCTGAAAAAGAACTATTAAGCACAGGCTGTTGATTTGGCTTCCGAGGTGTGTTGGGAACAGTTTTTTGATCCTCATCCAAGCCACCCACTCATCCACCTAGTAACTCCACCCTGACCTTCAGTGAACAACCCTTCCATTTTCTCCTTTTTGATACCTAGGATGCTTCTCATTAATCTTAACACGCTTGTTTTTTGGTGTGTGAAAATGTCTAACGAAGAGGTTTCTCATTAGGACTTTGTCCACTTTTCCTTCTGTGCTTTTTCCTAAATTCATCAATTTCTTTTGTACACCATCGAGCATTTCTTGTTGGAGCTCATTTTGTTTTTTCAAGTTTTTCAATTTGTTCTTCCTTCATGTTCTGTAAGTCTTGATGCTGAGTCCAATGCAGCATTCGCTTCTTCCAAATGTTCCTGTAATGATGCAAGTTTTTCTTCCAAATTTTCTGCCTTTTTCTTCCATTCACCAATGAGTGATTTTGCTTTTTTAATTCAGCAAAATATATAGCTTTTTCCTCTTGTTGGAAATGCTGTGATACCATTTGCAGGTTAGGTAGTGATAGAGCATACTTCTTTACTTGTGGGTTTTTTTTTTTTAATTTCATATATTTTATTACGTTTTAAGTGTATTTTAAGGATATTTCTGTCATTTTACGTTATATTATAAGCATACACACTGCTTTTTAAAAATATACTTTTTATTTTTAAAAGAAACTTAGCTTAAATAAATGATACAAATAGATTGGAAGTGAAAGGTTGGAAAAAGATATTCCATGCCTACAGTAACCAAAAAACCTTGAGTAGCTATACTTATATCAGATGAGAAGTAGGTATCTCTATATTAATAGTTGAGACTTCAATACACCACTCTCATCATTGGCTAGATCGTCTGGGCAGAGGATCAATACAGAAGCAGAGAGCTTGAATACTATGATAAATGAAATAAATTTGATAGACATGTATAGAACATTGCACCCCAAACAGCAGGATATACATTCTTCTCAATTGCTCATGGATCTTGTCCAGAATAGACAATAGTTTGGGTCACAAAGCAGATCTCAATAGATTTAAAAAGATAGAGATTATACAAAGCACTCTCTCTGATCATAATGAAATAAAGCTGGAAGTCAACAACAGGCAGAAAAAGGGAAAAGTCACAATTATATGGACATTAAACAATACATTATTAAATAATCAGTGAGTCAAAGAAGAAATTGCAAAAGAAATCAATAAATATCTCGAGATGAATGAAGATGAGAATACAACATATCAGAAGCTGTGGGATGCAGTGAAAGCAGTGTTAGGGGAAATTTATAGCCCTCAATGCTTACATTAAAAAAGAAGAAAGAGATAAAAATCAGTGACCTAACTATATAACTGGATGAACCAGAAAAAGAACAGTAAACTATGCCCAAAGGAAGCAGAAAAAGTGAAATAACACTTTGACTGTCAAAGTGTGGAAATAGATAGAGTTGAAAGTAACACATTTACTGAGTACTACTAACACAGCTATTCTATAAATAGGATTGTGGTTGAAAGGGGTACTCTAGGGGTGAAAATATCAATTGAAAGAAAGCTAGAGAATAATCTAGGGACTGAATAACATAGTGAACCTGGAGGTGGATGAGGATTGTGGCTAATAATACAAATACAAGAATGTTTTTCTATGAACCCCCAAAAATGTGTGTCACTATAATAAGATGGTAAGAATACTAAGATGCATGGGAAAAATACAGTTAATGTAACTTATGGACTATAATTACAGCAATATTGTAATATTCTTGCATCAAGTTCAAAAGAAGGTACTATATCTATGCTAAGGGTCAATAACAGAGGGTTATTGGAGTTTTTTCTTTTGGACTAAGGAAAATGTTCAAAGTTCTGTAGGGGCAATGATTGCACAACTCTGGTGAAAATGAGAACCACTGAGTGTGCACTTTGGATTGAACATAGAAACCATGGGACTACATAACACAACGAACCATGTGCTGAAGGATGGACTGTGGTTAACAGTACAAATATGAGAGTGTCCTCTCTTGAACTATAACAAGTGTATAATATTAACACACAGTGTTAAAATATGGGGTATATGGAAAAAGCATACCTGGTATATGCTATGGACCACAGTTAGTGGTAATAATCTGATGATGTTCTTTCATAATCTGTAAAAAATTTTCCACAACAATGTAAAGTATTCCTGGAGGGGTGGTGTATGGGAATTCTGCCCTTTATGCATGATTGTTTTGTAAACTCACAACTTCTCTGATGAAAAAGGTGTACCTGCTCAGTGTGAAAAATAAAGCAACAGAGACACATAGTAAGTTAAAAGATCCTTACTCCACATGCACATGGATGCTTCTAGATCTTTGTTTTTTGCACACTCAAACTTGCACACACATACACTCTTTTTTTTGTGATTTATTTTATTTTTTTTATATTTTAAAAGATGCTTAGATTACATAAATGTTACACAAAAATTACAGGGATTCCCATGTTCCCCACCTCCCACACTTCCCACAACCTCCCACATAAACATCTTTCATTAGTGTGGCTCAGCACCTGCAATGGATATACACATCCTGGGGCTTTGCCACTAAGCATGGACCATAGTTCACATCGTAGACCCCACTCTCTTCCACACAGATCTGCATGGTATATGCTGATGTAAAATGGCTTATATCTGTCGATATAATGTCACTCAGATGGGATCTTTACACACAAAACCATTCTGGAACTTGAGTTTTCCTACGCTGTCTGCCTGTGTCTGCAAAGACTTGTCAGCTCATTTTAAGAAGAGGAGACCGAGGTTCAGAGGGTGATAGACAGTGCCTGAGGCTCGTCACTCACAGGTCACTGCCCCCGTTGTTCTGACACGCTTGCCCCCAGCCCCATTCTGGGTGGAGTGGAAGGACCCTGGAGAAGAATGAGACTCAGTCTCCCCGTAGGTGGGTCCTCCCTCGCACACCCGCTGTGGACATTCCATGAGTCACGTGGGCGTGATTTGTCTGCTAAGATGTCTCTGGTGTGAGAAATCATTGCAGAGGCTCCAGACCTTGAGGCAGAAAGCTCCCTGAAAAGGGAGGTTCCCCTTAGGATTTCCCACCTCTCACAATGTTTCCCTTTTCCCCACTTTATCCGGGAATCCGAGTTGCCCAGCCTATGGAGCCTGCCCTGGCCAAGGTTGCAGACACCTGCTGGGCTTCGAGCTCTTGGTCATGGCTATTGAATGCTCGACGTCCACTTCTGGTTGAATATTGAGCTAGATTCTGCAGCCCATTTGACCTTTCCAGGGAGACCAGCTGGGGTCCCGCTCACTGGTGATCTCGACACGCGTCACAGGAAAAGACCCACACGCTTGCTCTTCCCACCGAATGCTCAACCTTGGACACTTCCCTCTTCAGTTCCATCTCTGCTCCAAGTCACCTCCTCCTGGAAGCCCTCCCTGACCCCTGTCCTAAGGTGGGATGCTTTAGGCACTCTCTGATATCACTTATCACTGTCTAAATTAAAATATATATTTTTTAATTAAAGAAGCCCTATTTACATAAATGTTTCATGGAAAATATAGGGCATTCACAGCTAACCCCCACCCTTCCCCACTTTCTCCCATTAAAAACATCTCTCATTAGTGTGGTACATTCGTTACCATCGATGAACACATATTGAAGCATTGCTACTAGCCATGGTCTATAGTTTACTTTACAGTTTCCATTTTGCATTGCACAGTTTTATAGGTTTTGACAAAACGTATAATGGCTTGTATCCGTCATTGCAATGTCATGCAGAACAATTCCAATGTCCCAAAATGCTCCATGTCACACCTATTCTTCCCTCTCCCTCCCCTCAGAACCTCTGGTGACCACTGCTTTTACATCAATGCTACGAGATCTTCCATTGCTTAAATACTAATAAGTCTACTTTAGTCCATAGTTGCATTCCTCCCTTATGTTTATCATCCCTTAATCTTGAGGATTTTGGAATGGTGATGCCTGCTCTGCTTCCAACTGAGAGGGACATTTTGTATGCATTAAGCAGTCTCTCCCCTTTCCCCCTTCCTCCAGCCTCTGGCAGCCACTATTCTACTTTCTGTCTCTATGAATTTGCCTATTCCAGACATTTCATAGAAATGGAATTATAAAATACGTGACCTTTTGTGCCTGGCTTCTTTGATCCAGCATGATGTTTTCCTGGTTCGTCCACGTTTAGCATGGATAAGTTCTTCATTTCTTTTTATGGCTGAATAATATTTCATTGCATGGATAGACAATGGGTTGTTTCCAACTTTAGGCTCTGACCATTCGCATACAAGTATTTCTATGAATTCTTTTGGATAAATACCTAGAAGTCATGTTGCCAGATTTTCTCTAGGTTCTTGGCTATGTTACAAAAAAAGAAATTTTTTTTAAACAAACAAAAAAACAATTTTAAGTACAAACCAGTTCAGTTAGGTCAGTAGTTTATTAAGAAAATGATTTTCTTTTTGTAGAGCAGATGCAGCTCAGTGGCTGAGCATCTGCTTCCCATGTACAAAGTCCTGGGTTCAATCCCTGGTACCTCCTGAAAAAAAAAAAGAAACAAAGAAGAGAAATGGGAAAAAAATAACAGATTATGGGTCCCAGGTAGAGAGAGGAAAAGGGCTAACAAGGGGTAAAAATGGTTGATTTACAGACTACAAGTTCCCATTACAGATTATAAATTCCCCGATCTACATGCGTCATAACTTGGGCAGGGAGATAAAGGGCAAAACAGGGATGATTTGGTTCCTGCACTTGCCTTTTAGATCATTATTCTGCCCCTTTGCTAATGTCGGGGGAGGAATCCCACTTGTTTGCCATTTTTTTTTTTTTTTTAAAGATTTTATTTATTTATTCACTTATCCCCCCCTTGCTGCTTGTGCTCGCTGGGTCAGCTAACCACGCCGTGCGGGCGGGCTTGCCTTCACCAGGAGGCCCCGGGAACCGAACCCAGGGCCTCCCATATGGTAAACGGGAGCCCTACTGATTGAGCCACAGCCGTTTCCCTTGTTTGCCATTTTGATTGATTACCCACCCGTCAATTGTCCAGGATGGGGTCAATGACAAGGTCCCTTGATAATACCCGGGGCTTTTCCTTGATCCCAGACAAAATCCCGTTCTGAATGGGGGTTCTTTCGGGGTTCTTCCAGCAGCTGTGTTGTGGGGTTTTCACAGCCGTGTTTTCCACTGCTGTTTTTCTGCCAGGTCCCAGATTCATCTCTCCATTCTCTACTGTAGCCTGCCTCAGTGGAACTGCTGGTTCATATGGTAATTCTATGTTTTACCTATTGAGGTACTACCAAATTGTTTTCCAAAACATCTGCACCATGTTACAATCCCACCAGCATGTATGAGTTTGTCTGATAGGTTATGGCCAGTTTATCTGATAATAGTCTGCCCACTGCATGTAAGCTTCTTGATGACTTTTAGACTGTCTCCTACATTCACTGCTGAATCCTCAGCATCTAGAGCACACAGTAGGTGCTTAACCAACATATGATTGAATCACCAGCTCCGGGAGGTATGGATTTCTTCTCTTCATTAAAAAAATAAATATATATATTTAAAAAGATACTTAGATTACATCGATGTTACATAAAAATATAGCGGATTCCCCTATGTCCCATTCCCTACACCTCCCACATTTTCCCACAATAATAGCATCCTTCATTAGTGGGGTACACTTGTTACAATTGATGAACACATTTTGGAGCATTGCCACTAAGCATGGATTATAGTTTACATTGTAGTTTACACTCTCTCCCACACAATTTTGTAGGTTATGGCAAGATATGTAATGTCCTGTATCTGTCATTATAATGTTATTCAGGACAATTCCCAAGTCCTGAAAATGCCCCCACCTTAAACCTCTTTTTTCCTCTCCCTGCCATCAGAACCTCCAGTGGCCACTGCCTCCACATCAATGATAAAATTTCTTCCATTGCTAGAATCACAATAAGTCTATAGTAGAATACCAGGAAGTCCACTTTAGTCCATAGTTCATTCCCCAGTCCTGAGGATTCTGGGATGGTGATGCCTACTCCACCTCTAATTGAGAGGAAATTTCATTCCCATGGGGCAGATGGATGGGACTCTCATGCTCGCAGTTGTAGACTCTCTCGGTTCTTGGGATGGTGGTCGTCCATCATCATCTCCTTGTTAGCCTCTTCATTTAAAATGAATTGTCTCTTCATTTTACAACTGGAAAAAACCTTGAGAATCATGGAGGGTAAAATGCTCGCCTCTCACCATCCTTTGCAGAACCTGCATTCATGGGTGTTAAAGTAACACTTCTCAAAGCTGGACGAGTGCACACAAATCTCCTGTGGATCTTTCTAAGATGCAATTCTGGTTCAGCATTTCTGGGTGGGATCTCAAGGTTGTGCATTGTTAACAAGCTCCCGGACAATACTGATGGTGCAAGGCTGGTGGACGACACTTTGAGTAGCTTGGCCTTAGAGTTCAAGGCTGCAAACCTCCCTTTCTTTGCCTAGATATCTCATCAGTGCCTACGATGTGTAATGCTTTCCTGTTACCTGTGCTGCCTCATTTACATAATTTGCTGTGTGGTTGGAGCAAGTTGCTTCAACTTTCTCAATCTCTGATTCTTCTTTTGTGAAAACAGACTCATGAACATGATATTGCAAGGTTGTTGGATGCTTTGACAACAAGAATATAAAGAAGTGTTTATTGAGTATTTACTATGTTCTAAACATTTGCACGCACTGTTTTTTTCACCCTCACCACTATCTTTTGAGTTGGGTGCCACTGAAGGCCCCTTTACAGGTGGGCAGTGGTACAACTTAAGGCTTAATGACATGCCACGGGAAGTTAGGCTTCCCAGACACACATCGTGATCTGCCAATTACCAACTGTGTGACTTTGGACAAGATGGAAACTTTCTTGCTGCCTGAAGTCTGGAGCCATTCTGGGCTGGAAGGAACAGTGTAGGTGGGACGGGGAGGTCTGGGGTCTCCCCAACATCCTACCTGTCTCAGGAGGACTGTCTTTCCCCAACGTTCTTGCTCAGCAGCTCTGCTGGGAACTCCATCCTTCAAGCTCTCCTTCCCCTAAGACCACTCCAAAGTGGAATTCTGACCAGGAACAAGAGGGGGTTCAGGAGAATTGCACTAGTCCCACTGGATGTTCTCTCTTGGTTGTGGGAGCAGAAGCCAGGCAGGGACATGAAGGTTTCAAGGTATTTCCCCCATGGGCCACCTCTATGTCTGAGACTCCACCCTGAAAAATGTCCCTGGACAATGGCAGTGGGGAGAGTGGCAGAGGGAAAGGGCTTGTGATTGGGAGTTTGACAGACCAGTGTTCACTCCACCTTGTGGCCTGGGGCAAGAGGCTTTGCTTCTCTGAGCCTCAGTTTCCTCTTCTGTGAAATGGGCATCTCCCCTCTTCTGGATGTCACC
>JAKSZT010032673.1:1595329-1616836 GCA_026826555.1 Tolypeutes matacus | reverse complement strand
GGAATGTCATACAATTACTGCAAATCTGCCTCCATGCTTGGCCATGGAGGATGGTCTTGACTGCCCTTCCCCTCTTCTTGTCCCTTTTCCTGTGTAACATTAGTCTAGTCACTCTCCCTCTCTGGACCAGTTCCACGTAGCACATTGACTCATCACCGCAGGGTCCTTGGGGAGTAGGCAGCAAGGTACACAAGGGAGAGAGACTTATGTCCAGCTGTTAGGAGTATCCTGGGCATCAGGCACAATGGGCATCCCGTGGAACCAGGGGGATGGTTCACTAAGAACAGACCCCTGCCCTGCCGCTTCGGGGGACGTGGCCTCAGTTTCTTTATTTGTGAATGGCCTCTTGGTGGGCATGTCTGGAGGTTCAGGGAGAAGATGCATGGAGATACTCTGCACCCAGCCTGGTGTGCAGGTGATGCTCTAGGTGGAAGCACTGTTCTGATAGAGTTCATGACCATCCTGGGGGAGGGGGGCTTCCTAGGCTGGGATGTGTCCCATCTGCAGACACTCCTTTTGGGGGAGGAACACCACAGAGACCTCCACACAGGTTCTCCTTACAGGACCTTTTCCACAAGCTCACCCCATGGGCCCTCCCCCATGCCCCTCTCCCACACCCTCCCCATGGCCTGCCTCCATGGCAAATCTCTACAGCACCCCCCTCACCAGTTCTCCCCTAGGGGATTTCCACCATCAGGGCCTCCACTATGACTGTTCTTCTGAGGTATCCTCCTCCCCCATGGCTCTCCCTACAATTCCCTTTCCTATATCCCTCCCTCTCACACCTTGTCACAGCCCCTCCAACCCCAGGCCCCCCCCCCACCAAGTCCCAAGACTACTGGCTACCCTCTGTGTTGGAACTTCTCCCAGCTTCACCCAAGCTTAGTGGGCAGAGAAGCTGTCTTCTAGGTCTGCCCTGGGTCACGTCCTTGGGACCTGGAGACTCAAGGACCATCTGGCCCCAGGGATACTTGAGACCCTCTAACACTGCAGAATCCCTATAGCAGTTACAATGTGGGAGGCTGGACCAGTGGGTCGGAAGGTGGAGACCTTCAGGTGGCTGCTCCTAGAAGATGACTGCACCCTATTGCTTGCAGGTCAACCCCACAGAGCAGGGCTTGATCGTCCTGGAACATCTGGTGGCCGACTATCCCCAGGGTCTTGTGAACTGGTTGGGGCCTCTCATCCCCCTTGTTAGTCTGTGGCACCCCGACATTGTCCGGTGTGTCACCAACACCTCAGGTACCCATGCAGAGCTTGTGGTGATGGGTGCTGCGGGGGCTCAAGGTATTAAGACGCTTCACCCCAAGCTTCGAGGGTCTCTGCAGGGATTCCCTCCTCCCCTCTCCTCTCTCAGCCATCTTTCTATTTCACCAACCCACGTCTCATCATCAGCCCCACGGTGGACCCACTGGACCATTGTGGTCCCAAGAGGCTTTAACCCAAAACCTTGTTCTGGAGGAACCCCCAGGGTTGGGGAGATGGAATTAGACAGAGAAACCCTCAACGCTGTATGGTCAGGAATGAGGACAGAGAGACAGAGAGAAAGGTTGGGGTGGCCCAGAAGAGGAGCCAGGCTTCTGCTGGGCAAGCTGGAAGGCTTCCTGGAGGAGAGATTGCTGGAACTGGGTCTGGAAAAATGAGTAGGAATTTTTATGCTGGGTGCAGGGCGGTGCTGTGGGCAGTGGTAGTGGCTGACTCTGGGCAGGACCCTAATCTCTCTCCTTGCTGAGGTTTAAGCAAAGAATGGAATCTATTGACTGAAAAGTCCAGGAAGAACTATCTTACAGCAAGGTTAGATCCAGAATTCACATGATGTCATTAGGAATCTGTCTCCATCTCTTAGTTCTACTTTTCTCTGCGTCAGTCTTACTTTCAAGGCAGCTCTTTCCTTGAGGTGCAAACAGTGAATACTAGAAGCTCAGTTCTGATGGGAAAGCTCCTCCAAGTCCCCCATTCCCACAAATGGCCTGGATTTACTTTCAATGTCCTGTCTGAGTCACAAGACCAATTCCTGAGCCAATCGCACGATTCTGATTTCCCACTCTTGGACTTGTGACTCTCAGAGCTATTGTTTTGGGGACACAAAACAACTTGAATATTAAGAAGGCAGGTCAAGGGTTCAGACACAGCTGTGCTTGGGTCTAAGGTTCCCCGCTTGCTGTTTGAAGGGCTCTGCAGAAGTGATTCATCATTACAACCTCCATTTCTTGATTGGGAAAATGGAGTTGAGAGGAGAACCAAGGTGATGAAGGTGATGTTTGGGAGCCAAAATGGGAAACACATTTTCCATCTTGTACCTGAAGTTTACTGAAATTGTGTGTCAGGCTCTGGGATCCATGAGGAGGCTCAGTGCAGAGGGTGAGCAGCTGGCTGTCTTCCTGGAGCTCAGGTCTTAGTATTTGCCCTCCAGGTGCTTCTCTCCAGCAGCCTGGAAAGGTATGAAATTGGTCTTTGTTCCTCCCCAGATTCAGAGCTTGGAAGAGGGTCTTCTCTACACACAGGGTCTGGCGAACACCTATGGGGAGTTGTGCTGCTGGTGGGTAGTCCACGTCATGCAGTCTCCTGCATCTTCTGCTCACTTTCCTCAAGTGCATCCACTTTGTTCTACATAGATATCCTGCTGGCCACAGCTCTCTGCTGCTGTGCTCTCTGTGCTGCCTGCAGCTGGGTGAGTGACACAGGGGTGAGGAACAGGAGGGGCCGCTTCCCCTTGCTGACCTGAACCCTCAACTGTCAGACCTCTGGTCATTTCTGGTCTTGTCTGGGCATGTCTGTGTGATGTTTGCTGTGTAACCACACCTGGTCACTTCTGGTGTGTGCTTACACCTGAAATCACATGTAGATGCTCTGTTATGTCTGGGGCTCAGCTGTGGACAAGGACATTTGGGCCATGTTGAGATCTGTCTGGGTCCTGTCAGAGATGCTGTTTAGGATAGTCTGTTTCCTCTCCTGGTCACGTCTGAGTGATAGTTATGTCTTGTTTGAGGTCAGTTCTGGAATGTGTTTGGGACCCAGGGTCACTCTGAGAAATGTCTGTGACCTTATTTGAGTCTTGTGTGAGGCAGGTATAAGGTATGACGGAATGACATCTAGTCTATTTTGGGACACGACAGGACCATGTGCAAATTATGTCTGGAGCACGACTGTGGGGCAAGCTGAGGTCATGTCAGCTAGTCTGCAGCCCATGTCAGAGCACGTTGTGTTATCTTATGGATATATCAGTGTGTCCCATGCCTGTTGTGGCCATGTCAGATGTCAAGGTCCATATCTGGAGATGTCAAACAATGCTGGGGTGGTTGGGGTGTCCTGTGTCCACAAGATACTTTTTGTAGAGTGTTGGGCTGTGCTCAGGTGTTTCAGAACATGTTGGACTGTGGAGGAGACACGTCGTGGTGTGATGGGCATGTTTATCCATGTCAGTGTGTATCTAAGCACGCTGAAGTTTGTCTGTGGGCTCTACCTTTCCTCTACTCTTCTGCTGCAGCCTGGTCTGTTTCCCCTCACCTCCCCCTGCTCCTTGCTTGCTCTCTGCATTGCCCCACTCTTTCAGTGCTGGGCTTGTTGGGAGTAAGGGCAGACCCCCCACTTGTGGCCCCTCCTTTATTCCCTCCATGGCTCCTGATGGCCCATCTCTCATTTCAGCCTACATTGCATCCAAAGACGTGGTCTTCTACCACTTCCTGAAGCCCTGGTTAGGTGAGTAATTGCAGGCAAAGGGGCTTGTGGACAGTCATGGGGGCCAGGGGAAGGGGTGCCCTCACCTGCTGCCCATGGCTGCCTCTACTAGGGGATGGGCTCCTGCTGAGTGGTGGTGACAAGTGGAGCTACCACCGCCGCATGCTGACCCCCGCCTTCCACTTCAACATCCTGAGGCACTATATGAAGATTTTCAACGAGAGTGTGAACATCATGCATGTGAGTCACTTGTGCCTGGGATGCCAGGTGGAGCTAACTTTGGGTGGAAGGGACTTCGATACTTCTGATCTGGAGTCTTGGCTCTGTTTTGTGGCTTTGAGTCCATGACTATTTCTCTCTGTGCCTCAGTTTCCTTACCTGCAAATGGGGATAATGATCTACACCCTGAAGGGTGATCAAGATGACTTAATGGAAATATGTCCCTCACACACAGTATGTGATCAGAAGGTATAGGTTTCTAGCCTCCCTACCAGAATCCTAAGACAGTGTTGATGATAATCATGAATGCTGCATAGTAGCTATTGCTGAGTAACTACTTCAAAACTAGTTTGAAACAATAAATTAATTATTGCTAGAATTCTATGGGTGATTTGGCTGGTTCTCCTGTATGTGAATGGGCTCATTCATGCATCAGTGATCAGCTGAGGGTCAGGTAGGCAGATCTGATTGTCCAGTCTTGCCTCTCACACATGCTTGGGTCTTGGCTCACTCAGGCTGACCTAGAATGGTCTCTGCTGGGTGGACTGCATTTTCTTCCTTGTGATCATTCACACTTCACCAGGCAGCCCAGGCTTGCACACATGGCAGAGGCAGGGTTCCAAGACAATAAGAGAAAATTACAATGCCTCTGGAAGCCTAAGTTTAGAATGATAATTCATCATTTCACTGCATTCATTGCAAGAAAGCAAGTCACAAGACCAGCCTAGAACCACAAGATGGGGAAGGAGGCTCCACTTCCTAGTGGAAGTTGTGGCAGAGTCACATTGCAAAGAGTGTGGATATAGGGTAAGATGAAGCATTGGGGAAAAAATAGTGAACTGTCTGTGATTTTCCCTCCTTGTAACCTGATAAGTTAGGGTTAGTAACTATTTCATGGATTCTTCCAGAAGACACAAGACTCTTGGGTCAGAGTCAAAGGACTTCACTTTTCATGGCACAGTGTATGTTTCATGTTGATTTTGAATCTTTCCCCAAGGCACCCAAGTCTCATAGGGTTGACACAGGTAGGCAAAAATGGATGCCTGTTCATGCAGACCATTGCATTAGAGTGTAGGAACACTAATTTTAGGGAATCTTCAACTTTCATAGGAAGCAGAAGCATGCCTTATTTTTGTCCAAGGGAAGGCATTACCTCCTTCCTCAAAGTTTGTAGCTGCAAGCACAACTCTGAGAAATAGTCCAGGTAAAGAGTGTCAGGTCTTTGAATTTTTGACATTTCCAGGAAGAATGTAAACTGATTTGTAGGACCCATGAGGGCTTGCGTTCAAAACATAGGGGGTACGTTTGTAATCAGTCCATAACAAGGAGGAGGATAATGAAAGATAATATTTATTAAGTACTTAGCATATGTCAGAAACTGTGTCATTCTAAGATAATGTTGTTGAATTTAATTTTCTCAACTCTACGAGGCAGAGATGATCACTTTTTGCCCTAATACAAATGATTAAACTGAGGCTCTGGAAGGTTAAGGAGCTTGCCCAGAGTAATTCAGCTAGTACATGAGCTGCTTTATCTGACATGGAAGAAGATCATCTTAACTTTTATGAAAGAGGTGACAGCTGGTACCCAGAGGAAGATGATGACATATAAGCACAGGAGGCAGAGTTGGGACTTGAACCCATATCTCCTGACTCCCAGGCATGGAATCTTCATATTCTATCAGTGACAGCTTCCAGGCTCACTTAAGTCTGGCTGTCCCTGAAAGTGGGGGTCTGGGGTGAAGGACTAGGAGGCTGGGTTCTGAGTAGATTCCAACCTGATAGGCGGAGTCAGGAAGTGGGCTCAGGGCACATAGGCACTAGCCACATTTCTTCCCCTCTCTCTGGCCAGGCCAAGTGGCAGCACCTGGCTTCAGAGGGCAGCGCCCGTTTGGACATGTTTGAGCACATCAGCCTCATGACGCTGGACAGTCTTCAGAAATGTGTCTTCAGCTTTGACAGCCACTGCCAGGAGTGAGTCCTGGTCCAGGCCCTGAGAACTTGGTCCACTGACACAAGGGAGTAGGTGGGAGAAAAAGAGGAGTGACTATGGCAATCACACGGGCTTTCCTTGAGGAAGAGGTTCAGATCTGGGCACTGAAGGACAAGGGAGGGGAGAAAAAAATCGGAACGTCCAGGTAGTAAAAATATTAGAGTAAAGGCAAGGAGGCTAGGAGGAGCAGAGCAATGAAGCACCATGGAAGTGGGGTTGGGGAGGAAGACAGGAGCTAGATCGTAAGGACTCTCAAAATCCAGGCAGCAGTGTAGGAATTAATCCTTACATTCCAAAGAAGCTATGGAAGGGGATTAGCAGATAAGGAGTGTGATCTGAAGCAGAGCTTTGGAGATCTGTCTTTGTAGGTCTGACTTTTGAGTGTCATGTTGACTTTGGACATGGGGAGACCAGAGAGGGCTGGGCCCATGTACCCATTCAGAAGATGATATCTGAGATGGATGGAGAGGTTGGTGGAGGAGAAGGGACAGGATGGAATATTGGGCAGGAGGGGAGAGATAGTCAAGGAGTCCAAGCTTTGCCCTGAGGACACAAAGATTGAGAGGTAGCTCACTGAGATGGGGATACAGGGATAGAAGAAAGTTTGGAGTGGTGCACCTCCTTAGTCATCTCCACCATGTATCTCTGGGGCAATCTTTTTCTGGATGCTCAGGTTCCTGGTAGGTGGTAGGTCCCAGCTTCTGGATGGGAAGTGTCTCTTGGCCTTCATGGTTGTTAAGTTGTTGCTTCCATTTATGTCCTCCTAATCCAGGAAGCCCAGTGCATATATCACCGCCATCTTGGAGCTCAGTGCCCTCGTGGTGAAACGGCACGAGCAGCTCTTCCTGCACATGGACTTCCTGTACCACCTCACTTCTGACGGGCGGCGCTTCCGCAGGGCCTGCCGCCTGGTGCACGACTTCACAGATGCCGTCATCCAGGAGCGGCGCCGCACCCTCCCTGATCAGGCTGCTGGTGAATTCCTCATGGCAAATGCCAGAACCAAAACTCTGGACTTCATCGATGTGCTCCTGTTGTCCAAGGTGGGCTCCCTTGGGATCTGAATTCAAGAGGTAGACAGGATCTTGATTTCAAGTGTTGATCAAAGAATACTCAGATTCAATCTGGAGGGCACTGGAGATCCATGGTAGATGTTTGATAAAGAGAGGGATCCGCTATCCTAGAATGTGCGCAAATGTCTCTTGAGCAAGGCGCAATCTGTAACTTCCAAGGCACATTGCCAATGAATTGTCTCATAACCCAGATTGCCAGTATCTTTTTCTCAGAAAGCTCTCATTATGCAGACACATGAAAATATTCATGGAACATTGATTCCTCCCATTCGTGTCAAAACAGGTGACAAGGACAACAGTGAGGTGGATTATAGGGTGGGGGCTGTGGGGATGGTGAGGAAGGAAGGTTTAGGAGTGCAGAGTGGGCTTGGGTTTCTGGATGGATGATGGACCTTCAGACAATGTCTTGGTTAGGGTGGGAGGCTCTCAGAGCTGGAGTGATAATGGAATCTTGCCCTTTCTCCAGGATGAAGATGGGAAAGAACTGTCAGACGAGGACATCCGAGCAGAGGCTGACACCTTCATGTTTGAAGGTGAGGGTCCCAGCATGGGATCACGGTAGGAGCAGGGGTCTCTCCAGTCCAGAGCCCTGGTGGGTGGACCCTGGTCGACTCCATACTGCACCATCTTCCTCCATCCTCCTTGAGGGCTCCATGCCAGGGAGCTGTCCACTCCCTGGTTCTGAATCACCCCAGAGACTCAAGCCTAACCTGGCTGTGCCCCTCAGGCCATGACACCACGGCCAGTGGCCTCTCCTGGGTCCTGTACAACCTTGCAAAACACCCGGAATACCAGGAGCGCTGTCGGCAGGAGGTGCAAGAGCTCCTGAGGGACCGCCAGTCAGAGGAGATCGAATGGTGAGTTGAAGATTTCATGGTGTGTCCCTGAACCCCTCTTATTGGCTCTGCTCCCCAGGTAGGGACAGAAGAAGACCTTTTTGTTGATTCTTCCATTATTGATTAATGGGACTATGAGGAGAGCCCAGTGGTAGGCCCTGGTACACAGCCTGGTTGTGAAGGAAAATAGTGCAGCTTGTGGGTGAGAAAGATCTGGTTTCGAATCCTTGATCTCCTATTAATTTGCTGAGTGATCAAAATTGGTCATCTTCTCGCTGAGACTGAGTTTCTTCCTCCAACATGGGAGCAGTCTTCAGTACCCAGGGATCTGGGAGAATATGTAAGGGCAGATGCTGGTTAGGACATGGTCAGTAAAGGAGCTTCTCCTTTCCTCCCTCGCTTTTCTCCCCTGAAACCACGGTTTTCCGAATATCTTCACTCTCCTGAATTTTTGCTCTTCTTCTGCCACATAATTCCTGCCCTATTGTCCAGTCCAAAGATTCATGGGAGATATCTGAGTAAGAGCTTTCCATCTCTTGCTGAGGAATCCCTCCACCATCCATCCGTCCTGCTTTCTGCTCACCCTCACCTCTGCTCCCAGCCTCATTCCAGTCCAGGAAGGATCAAGCCTTGGGTTGTGCCTTCCAGGTGCTCCCAGCCTGGTGGGAGAACAGTCCCAGAACAGGAGACTCCCAGCTCACATGGGCCATTCTAAGTCTGAGAGAAAGTAAGGAAAGCCTGGGGTGCTGGTGGAGGTGGAGAAAAGATCTCACCTAAGACCTTGAATGACTGGCAGTAGCCATTTAGGAAATTAGGGTGCAATTAGGGAACAATTAGGCCAAAGAGACAAAAGCCAAGGAGAGAGAGAGAGGGTGAGATAGAGGAAAAGAGGGTGGGAATCCAGCCAATTGTGTAAACAGGGGTTGCCAAATCCTTTTTTTTTTTTTTTTAAAAAAAAAAAAACAATTTATTGAAGTATATCATTCATACATGAACATACATAAACTATCAGTGTTCAATAAACGTCATGAACTTACAAAACAAACATCCAGAACATCATACAGGACTCCCACACATCACCCCCCCGCCAAACATCCTGCATTGTTGTGAAACATTTGTTAACAAATCATGAAAGAGCATCGTCAAAGTATTACTACTGAGTATAGTCCGAATCTTCCTCCCCTATACCTTTTTTAAAGGATTTATTTATTTACTTTTATCCATTCCCCATCTCCCCCCATTTTTGCTGTTTCTGTGTCCATTCGCTGGGCAACTCTCTGTGTCCATTTCCTGCCCTCTCTTCTCATCCTTCTCCTCCTGTCTTCACTGGGATTCGATCCCCGGAACCTCCGATGTGGGAGAGAGGCATCCTACCACCTGCACCACCTTAGTTCCTGGGTTTCCTGTGCGTCTTGTCCTGGATCTCCCTTGTGTCACCCTCTGTTACGTCATCATCTTGCTGTGTGGCTTGAGGGGCCTGGCTGCCTACCTGCGGATGGGGCCTGATGGCTCACCTGCTCGCAGGGTCTGGGGGTTCACCCATGGACAGGGCCTGGTGGCCCACACGCCTTCTATATTATTATTATTATTTTTTTACCAGGAGGTCCTGGGAGTCGATCCCAGGTCCCTCCATATAAGAGACAGATGCCCAACTACTCCAGCGACATCCGTCCCCCTGCTATATCTCCTAAGGTTGACCAAAGATACCCAGAGTTACAGTCTTTTCCCATACAGGATGGTCATATACTAAATCAGGCTTAGTTTATCACCAGCATTCCAAAAACCAGACCTAGGGAGAAAAACTAGGGCTGGGGACACATGCATGGTTTCTAATACAGCGAATGTTTAGCCTACCCTGATTATCACAAAATCAGGAAAGCGAGACTATTCTCAGGCCAAATCCTTTTGAAGTGTGTGGTATGAGGGACAGACAGGCTTAGGAGATAATGATGCTGTAGATGGCAGCAGAGACTTGTTGTGGGAAACTCTGGGAGTTCTGTTAAGGCTTCAAATTTATTTATTCTTTTTTTTTATTATGGAAGTTGCAGGTTTATAGAAAAATCATGTAGAAAACACAGAGTTCCCACATGCCCCCCCCCATTATTATCACCTTGCATTAGTGTGGGGCATTTGTTACAATTATGAAATCATATTATTATAATTGTTCTATTGACCATAGTCCATGGTTTACATTAGGGTTCACCGTTTGTCTTGTATAGTACTATGATTTTTTTTTTTCATTTAAAAGTTTATTGATGTATATTCCTCATACATAAACATAAATAAACAAGAAGTGTGTACTAAAAGTTGTGACCTTACAAAACAAACCTGTATAACATCATACAGGGCTCTCATACCTCACCCTATCACCAATTCCTTGCTTTGTTGTGAAACATTTTTAACAAATGATGATAGAGCATCCTCAAAATATTACCACTACTCATGATCTGTTATTTCTCCTATTTCTCTTCCCTCCCTACCTGAATAAATTACTGGCCTAATTTAAAAAAATTCCTATTAACCAAAGTATTTTACATGGGTGTATTCCCCCCCCCCAACCCACCCTATTATTATTATTTTTATATCATTTATACATGAACATACATAAACAATAAGTGTATAGTAAAAGTTGTGAATTTACTAAGCAAACATGCATAACATCATATGGGTCCCATACATCAACCCTCCACCTGCATTGTTGTGAGACATTTGCTACAATTTATGAAAGAATATCTTCAAAAGCTTACTACTACAGGGAAACGGATGTGGCTCAAGAGGTTCGGCGTCCGTCTACCATATGGAGAGACCCGGGTTCGATCCCCGGGACCTCCTGGTAAAAAAAAAAAAAAGCTTACTACTAACTATAGTTTATATCTTACGTTTGGTGCATTTCCCCCTAACCCACCCTATTATTATTTTTTAAAATATATATTTTATGACAGAAGTTGTGAACTTACAAAAGAATCATGCACATGTGCAGAATTCCCATACAACACCCCTCTATCAACACACCACAGCGTGGTAGAACATTTGTTACAGATTGTGAGATAATATCATCAGATTATTACCACTAACCATGGTCCATAGCATAGATCTGGCACACTGTGTCCATACTGCCCTATTATCAACACAGTACATCTTTGGCATATATACCTGAATATTACAGTGTTGCTGTTAACCGCAGTCCATAGGTCACTCCAGTTGTATTTTCCTCATGCTTCTCCACATTCCCAAATAGTGATGTGCATCTGCTCTAGCTCACAAAGGACACTCTTGCATCTGTACCATCAACCACAATTCTCATCCACCTCTGGGTTTACTGTGTTATTCATTCCCTAGATTTTTCTCAGGTTTTCTTTCAATTGACATTTACATCCCTAGACTACCCTTTCCAGCCACTTTCCCTTTTATAAACCAGCTGTTACTCATTATAATGTGTTACCATCAACTCTATACACTTCCATACTTTTATAGTAAAATTAATTAAAACTTCTACATACATTATGCATCAGTGGTCCTCAGTTCCTCTCTTATCTTCTTTAACAGGGGCATATGGGAATCCTCCTTATTTTTTATGTGACATTTGTATAATCTAAGTATCTTTAAAAAAAAAAAAAAAAGAATCCACCCCCTACCACCAGGTCTTGAAGATGTTTTCCTATACTTTCGTCTTGATGTTTTATGATTCTTGCTTTTAAATTTAGGTCTTTGGTCCATTTTGAGTTAATTTTTGTATAAGGTGTGAGATATGGGTCCTCTTTGTTTCATTTGGCTATGGATATCCAGTTCTCCCAGCACCATTTGTGAATGGACTTTCTGCCCGAGCTGGGTGGGTTTGACAGATTGTCAAAAATCCTTTGTCCATATATGTGAGGGTCTGTTTTGGAACCATCAGTTTGGTTCCACTGGTCTACGAGTCTGTGCTTAGGTCAGTACCATGCTGTTTTCACCACTGTCATTGGGTTATATGATTTAAAGTCTAGAAGTGAGAGTCCTCCAACTTTGCTTTTCTTTTTTAAGATTTTTCTGGCTATTTGGTGCCTCTTACCCTTCCAAATAAATTTGACAATTGTGTTATCCATTTGTTTAAAAATGTTGGTGGATTTTTTTATCCGGATTGCATTAAATCTGTAAATCAATTTGGGTAGAATTGACATCTTAATGATATTTAGTCTTCCAATCCATGAGAATGGAATGTTCTTCCAATTATTTAGGTTTTTTTAAAAAAATTCTTTTAACAATGCATTGTAGTTTTCTGAATGCAAGTGCTTTACATCCTTGGATAAGTTTATTACTAAATATTATTTCTTTTGTCACTATTGTAAATGGAATTTTTTTCCTGACATCCTCCTCAGATTGCACATTACAAGTGTCTTTTAAAGTCTACTTCATCTGATATAAGTACAGCTACTCTGGCTTTTTGTTGTTGTTGTTTAGTGCATGTGTGGAATATCTTTTTCCAGCTTTTCGCTTTCAATCTATTGGTATCCTTGGGTCCAAGGTGAGTGTCTTGCAGACAGCATATAGATGGCTCACATTTTCTTATCTATTCCGCCAGTCTTGTGTCTTTTGATTGGGGAGTTTAATCCATTAACATTCAATGTTATTACTGTAAAGGCAGTTCTTCTTTCACCCATTTTAACCCTTGGGTTTTATCTTTCATGTTTTATTTTCACCACTATTTTGAGACTTTTAGTTACTTTTACTGATATAATCTTTTTTCTAGACTCCCTTCCAAGCCTCTCTCTCCTGTCTTTTCTTTTCAGACTATAGCATACCCTTTAGTATTTCCTACAAGGCTGGTCTCTTTGTTATACACTCTCTCAGTTTCTGTTTATCTGTGAATGTTCTAAACTTGCCCTCATTTTTGAAACACAAACTTGCTGGATATAAGATTCTTGGCTGGAACTTTTTCTTTTGCAGTATCTTAAATATATCATACCACTGTCTTTTTGCCTCCATGGTTTCTGATGAGAATTTGGCATTTAATCTTACTGGTTATTCTTTATATATCATGCATTACTTTTCTCTTGCTGCTCTCAGAATTCTCTCTTTGTCTTTGGCATTTGACATTTTGATTAGTATGTGTCTTGGAGTTGGTCTATTCAGATTTATTCGGATGGGAGTATGTTTTGCTTCTTGGACACAGATATCTATGTCCTTCAACAGCATTGGGAAATTTTCTACCATTATTTCTTCATATATTCCTTCTGCCCTTTTTCTCTTCTCCTAGGACATGTATGTTTCCACATCTTTTTATTTTTTTTATTTTTTAATGAAAAAAATTTTTTTTATATTTTAAAAGATGCTTAAATTACATAAATGTTACACAAAAATTACAGGGATTCCCATGTTCCCCACCTCCCTCTCCTCCCACAACCTCCCACATAAACATCTTTCATTAGTGTGGCACATCACCTGCAATGGATAGACACATCCTGGGGCTTTGCCACTAAGCATGGACCATAGTTCACATTGTAGACCCCACTCTCTCCCACAGAGTTCTGCATGGTATATTCTGACAGATATGGCCTATATCTGTCATTGCAATGTCACTCAGGATAATTCCCAAGTCCCGAAAAAGCCCTTGCATTACAACTGCTTTCCCTCTCCCTGTCCCGAAAGCATCCGGTGGCCACTGGCTCCACCTCAGTGTTGTATTTTCTTCCATTGTTTGCACGTCTTTTGGTGCAGTTTAGTTCCCTATGACCTTATTCAATTTTTTCTCTTCTTTGCTTCACTTGTTCTTTTGTATGTTTTGCTTTCAGAGGCCATGTCTTCAAGCTCGCCAATCCTTTCTTCTGTCTCCTCAAATCTGCTGTTATATGACTCCAGTGTATTTTTTAAATGTATTTTTTTTATTTTTAAAAAGGATGCTTAGATTGTATAAATATTACATAAAAAATATAGGGGATTCCCACATGCCCCGCCCCCAACTCCTCCCACATTTCTCCACATTAACAACATCCTTCATTAGCGTGGTACATTTGTTACAATTGATGAACACATTTTGGAGCATTGCCACTAAGCATGGATTATAGTTTTCACTGTAGTTTAAACTCTCTCCCGCACAATTTTGGTAAGATATATATGACACATTGTTATATTAAGTTTCATTTCTCTGATAATCAGTAACTTTGAGCATACTTTCATATGCTTAAAAGTTTCTTTTTTTGAGCTCCCATGAATTCCTAGTTCATATTCTTTGCCTATTTTTCTCTTGCGTTTGCTGTTATTTCTCTTGTTGATTTGAGAGAATTCCTTGAGTATGTAAGATATTCTGCAAATATCTTCTCCAAATACCTCATCTGGCTGTCAAGTTGGTCTTGATGTGTGTTATTAGAAATAACAGAAATATTATTTATTAATATTTGTTATTAACATGTTATTAACGTATAATACATTGCCTATTATTTCCTTAATTTCAATGCATTTTCATTCATTTGTTTTTGGTCTTGCAGTTTGTACTTTATGGATCTTAAGAATTGTTTCCTACCTCTAGACCACAAAGATGTCTCACATTATCTTCTTTCCATGCCCCCCCACTCCTGTGATGGTTCCCCGTCTGCTCGTTGTTTTTTTTGCTTGTTGTCTGTTTATTTATTTTTTTCTTTAGGAGGCACCAGGAATCAAATCCAGACCTCCCATGTGGTGGTGGGTGCTTGAGCCACATCTCTCTCCATACTATCTTCTTTTAACTTTTAGTTTTCCCTTTCCCTGTTAGGTATCTAGTCCACCTGGAGTATATAGAGTAGATGAGGATCTAGTTCTATTTGTTTCCACATCATCAGTTGTTTCAACACCTTCTATCAAACAATCCATCCATACACAAGGACTATTTGGGTCCTCCTTTACTGGGTGTTAAGTTTTCACCTATTTATGTGCCTGTCTATAAGGTTTCTGTTCTTATTCCTGGATCCATTTTCCTGTTCTTGCACAGGAAAACATGGTTTCTTCTTCCTTTTTCTTGTTACTGCAGCTTTGTAATAGGTCTTCATATCCCATGGAGTGAGTTTCCTTTTTTTGATTTTTCAGTTTTAAATTGACCTAGCTCTTTATGATCTTTCATTCTTCCAGAAAACTTAGAGTAAGTTTATCAAGTTCTTAAAATAATTCAGCTAGACTTTCACTAGGATTGAATTGAATAAGTGATTGACTTGTGGAAGAATGATTAGTTCATTTATTAGCACACACTGTCCTACAGTGTGGAATGGATCTCTGTTTATTCAAATAATCTTAACATCTTTTAATGGAGTAAGAAATTTCTGCCTAGAGATTTTAGGTATCTCTTTTTAAATTAACCCTTATATATTGTTATCATAAATATTACCTTCTATTGGTATTTTGCATAATAACAATAGGATAGTATTTATAAATTCATATGGAATGAAGATCTTTCATATTTCTTTTTATATTTAATCCAGTTATTTTATATGATTGGCATGTTTTATTATGTTTTCTAACTGGTTGATACTTTTGTATAGAAAAACTAATGACACACTTAGAAAATACTCAAGATGACATTTTATATCAGTGGGGGAAATGTGGATCATTTAATAAAAGCTCTTGGGACAACTGGATAGCAATCAGGAAAAAAACTGAATCTGCTTCTCAGATCTTATAACAAGATAATGTCCATATGAAACATATTTGTTAAAAAAAAAAAAAAAGAAAAAGAAGAAGATAATCATAATAGATGATTGCATTTAAAAAAAGAAGTCTTAAAACCTCTAGAAGAAACCATGGGGAAATATTGGAGACCCTATTTTGACACAAATCTCAAGAGATGTACAAGAAGAAATTGCTACACTTTTAGACGAAAGAGATACAGAGTAGTGTGTATATAGTATGCTACTATGTAATTTTTTAAAATGCAGAAAAGTAATGCTGGAAGAATACATAAAGAATTGGTATATTGGATAACGTGTAGGGAGGGGAAGTAGTTATTGCTGGATCATAGGGATGTTCTTTTATAGTTTTCAAAATTTGAACCATTTGACTTTATCAGCTATTGAAATGTTAAAGAGCCACACAAAAAGAAGAGGGTAAAAAATTCACCCCTTTACTGAATTCTCAGTGTTCATGAAATTTTCCAATGGGTTCTTTTATGTTTTCCAAAAATAAAGGCACAATCAGCCAACCGTGATACATTTCCTCCTACATTTCAAATTATCGTACTCTTCTTTTTTTCCTAGTCTAATTGCAATTAGTATCTCTAATAAATGTAAAATAAGAGTAAAACATTATGAGTGCTTACTTTCTTACTCGTTCAACTTTTGGTTTTGTTTTCTTACCATGAAGAAAATATTTTTATGCAAATTTTCATGGATGGTTTCTGGGTGTTGGTTTTGCTCAGATGATTTCTAAAATTAGCTGGCTAAACTTTCTCTTGTATTTTTGCCATATTGTTTTTCTAATGCTCAAATCTTTGATCTCTCAGGGATTTGTTTTGTTAAAGAGAATGAAAGCCAGAGGGAGGCATGAAAGGCTCTCATGGGGCAAGACGGGGCTGGGGGAGTCTGTCTTTGCTCCCTGGTCAATTGTGGGGGGATTTCAACAGGGACGACCTGGCCCACTTGCCCTTCCTGACCATGTGCATCAAGGAGAGTCTGCGGTTGCATCCCCCAGTCACTGCCATCTCCCGCTGCTGTACCCGGGATGTCGTGCTCCCAGACGGCCGGGTGATCCCAAAAGGTGTCCGCAATGGCGGGGACGGAGCCCCCTGGGCAGGGAGGGGGTTCTCTTAGGCATTAGAGGCTTCCTTTTCCTGAGTGTCCCCTCTTCTCCCACAGGTGTTATCTGCATCATCAGCATTTTCGGGACCCATCACAACCCCACAGTCTGGCCAAACCCCGAGGTGCTGCCCCTTCCCCAGTGATTTAACCTCTCCAGGGACCTGGGGGATGGTGCAGGGTCCGGTCCCGGGAAAACAGACCCACCTCCCCAACCATACACACATCTGCATCTCGAGAGCATCCTATCCTGGGAGAATAACCTTCGCTGTCCTGCCGCATCCACCTCCAGGTCTACGACCCCTTCCGCTTCACCCCAGAAAACACCCAGAAGAGGTCACCTCTGGCTTTTATTCCCTTCTCCGCGGGGCCCAGGTGAGGCCAGCGGGCGTCTGAGGTGGGGATGGGGTGAGGGGTGACCGGGGTCTGGTCTTGACCTGATTGTAGGGGGAGGGGAGGTTCCAGGTGGTCAGAGTTCCAACGCCCCAGTCTCCCCTCCACGGGAGGATGGACAAGGACCTGGAGAAGGGTGTGAGGTCCAAGGGTTCCCAAGCGTGCTCAGAGCCCCCTCCTGCACATCTGCTGGTCTGCGTGGAGGGTGGAGTCCTGGCCAAGTACAGGGACATGGAAGCCCACGTGGGGGCTCCACGCACGTTTAGCGCCACCCTCTCCATCGCTCAGGCTGATTAGGGAAAGGGTTGGGGGTACCGGGCAGGTCCAGGCGCAGTGCGGGCCCAAATAGGAGTCCTGGGCTCAGTCTGATTCCGGATCCCGCCCGCAGGAACTGCATCGGGCAGACGTTTGCCATGTCTGAGATGAAGGTAGTCCTGGCGCTCACGCTGCTGCGCTTCCGCGTCCTGCCCGAGGACGCCGAGCCCCGGAGGAAGCCGGAGCTGATCCTGCGCGCGGAGGATGGACTTTGGCTGCGGGTGGAGCCTCTGAGCGCTCGACCGACTGGATGCACCGGCCCACGCCCTTAGATACATCCCTGACCCCACCAATCTACCTTGTCAAATTCCCAGGAATAAAACCTTGCTTTCACCTCTCTTCAAACCTTACCGCGATTCAGCAGGGGGCGCTAGGAAACTGAGGGGATCCAGGGGGTGATGGTGGCAGGTTGGAGGTGGGACTGCTGTGTCCAAGCCTAAGACCCTGATCTCCTTGCAGGTTGGCCACAGGGACCCTCACACTGATGGTGAGTTCTCCCACAGCCCAATCACAGATCTTCTCTTGTGGGCCATAGGGAGCCATGGTAGGTGTTGGAGCAGGAGAGGGACCAGGGATAAGGATGGATTTGAGGGGCAAAGTTGAGGCTCTGAGTCCAGGAAGAGGAGATCCTTTTCTCCAGGCCACAAAGACTCCTAGGCTGCCCAGAACACAGCGGGAGAAAAGCTACTGTTACACCCAGTCCAGGACTCACAGTTTGTTCCTTGCTGTTGCCTACCACCCATGCAAGGACCCTTGCATCTGCCCCCTCCTAAGCATCCCATTGGTTGTCCCCTTCCCCTGCCTTCAGGGAGTGTCCTCCCTTTTCTCTCCTGGTCACCCCATGCTGCCCAGGCAGCCATGACAACATATACCAGCTGTGTCCCCACTGGTGCCAGATGCTCTCCTAAGCCCCAGGGGCAGGGCTCATCCCCACCTTTCAACTCTGGTTTCCTACATTCAATCGCAGACCAACCTCTCTTATCTTGGTGTGTGGTGCCAGGCAGTGCCAGCTTGTTTGACCCCAAGTAATCATAGTCAAACCACTGAAAACAAAGTAAACCCCAAGAGCATGTGCTGTAAAATGATTGTCTTTAAGTTTCAGCTTTGCTGTGCAAGTTAATCCCCCTCTCTGTGCCTCAGTTTCTTTAACTGTAAAATGAGTCCAGCAAAAGCACTTGGGTTATACCAATGACTAAACATGAATGACTTAAAGCTTTTCCTGTGCTGGTAGAAACTAAATAAATGTGACTATTATTCCTTTCTGTCTGAGAAAGCCCATCTCTTGCAAATAAAAGCATACTCTCTTTGAAGACTTGTATCTGTGTCACGCATTTTAAGAGTGTATTGGAACTCAGGCAAGAATTTTAATCTTTGTTTTCATTGAATCAGCTCTCCCCCTTGAGGGCTGTGCATGGGAAAGAACTGTTCTGAAAGTGGTGGGGGCACCTGGAAGTGCAAGGAAGTGGTGATGCCAGAGAAGCTTCAGTTAATATCTCAGAATGATATCCTGCTACATATGTTGCTCTCTTTTCATTGCCCAAGGGTGTCTGCTGCACTGAGCCTCTGCTGATCCTAAAAATCCCCTTTCTAGCTCATCATCTCGCCCTCAAGATAACTCAGGTACCTTGGGCTCCTTCCTGTCCTCCTAATGTTCCCAGTCTTCTTGTGCCACAAAGGTCTTTACTATGTTTCTATGGTTAGTAAGTTACTTAGTTACTATCTTTATTTAAAATGAACAAGTATAGTTGTTTTATAGTGTGTGTCTGATCACTGCAATATCTGAAGTCCTTGCGTATCTCTTATGTTGTCTTTTGTTTTTTGCTGGTTTTCACTCATGGTGTCAGTTTCCTTGTGTAGCTGCTGTCTGTGTATTGACTTTCTTTCTTTTTTTTTTTTATTACCGGGAGGTCCCGGGGATCTAACCCTGGTCCCTCCATATGGGAGACGGACGCCCAACCATTTGAGCCACGTCCATGCCCCTGTATTGACTTTCATATTTGAAATAATATTTGTAGAATCTGAGGAAGATGTCCTTTTCAAGAGAGTAGTCTTTGGAACCCTGCTGGAGATGGTTTATGTCAAATGATGTCCAAGGCTTGGGGTACCCAAAATGAGTAGGGCAGTTTAAACTCAAACTGTAAACATTCTTGAGGAGGACTCCTTTACTTCAGTTTGGTCTCACCCTGAGGGTGTAGCCCTTTGAGATCTCTGCTCACGTAAGGAGGGTCTCCTTACAGATTACCCTCCTTGTAACACGCCTGTGTTTTGATTCTCTGTTCCCTTACCATGAGGCCATCAAAACAGAGGTTTTCTTGTTCCTAAATTGAGAAATGCCTCCAGGGTAAAAGAAGAATTCATGTTCATTTTATCTCTAGGTTTCTACTCTCATGTGAATAGTGTCTTTGTCATCCCGCTTTGTATTTTCAGGTCATTTATTCACTTAAGAAGATTGGTTTCTAGAGCTGTTTTAAAAGTGTTGGAAGGTTAATTGAAAGAACCTGGCTTGCCATTAATGGAAACAGGAAGTCTCAAGTTGAATTTCCATTTTTCATGATCCTGTTATTACTCTAGTCTTGGATGTATTGTGAGTGACAATTGCCATTGAGTTTGTAGATTTCCAGACCACAGAAACCCATATCAGAATGGGAGGAGGAGAGAATTGCACTTCACTCAGAGGTCCTGGGATTTGAACTGGATGGCAGTACCAGTTGGGGTTCACCTTGTTTCCTTGTGGATGTGGTATGTTCTCCATATAGGAAAGAGAGTATACATTGGGTGCTCCTGTAGCTAAAGAGGTGGGCTGTGTCGGAAGATACTGATTTTGTACCTGGATAGGCACTTCACAATCCATAATTTTTATCTAGGTGCATAGCAGCTGGGTGCATTGTTACCTGATACAGCACAGATTACATTTGAAGCTTTCATTGAAGCTAGAATGATTATATACCTGTGACCTCTCCCATATTGAGAAGTAGATGGTTTTGTGGTAATTCTGGGGACTTTCCTAAAGAGGAAGCAGGGACCATATATATATATTTTTACCTCTTCTTCCCATTTCCTTCTTCCTGCTGGTACAACACTGATGTGGTAGCTGGGCTCCCTTCTTGGATGCAAAGGACAAACAATGCACATTAGGGATTGTGGAGCAGAAGTCTAGAAACAGGCAGGGTCCTATGACTTCGTGTCCATCCCTCCCTGGAGATGTAAATATCAGGGTCAGAATGCCTGTCTGCTGTTAGGAGCTGTTTAGCTTGGGAATAGTTGTTTAAGCCTTAGTTTCTTTACCACCTTATTGGTCTACTGTGAAGATTAAATAAGCCAGTGAGTATAACTAAGTAAGTGTATAGTAAGCATTAACATTAATTGGAGGATAATGTCCCTCCTCCTTTAGGCATCACATTTAAGTTTTGGGAAATTTTGCAGCCTGCTATTAAAAAAAACTATCTTTCGATTATTTAGTAAGTTCAAACATACATAGCTACATCTGAGAAACTACAAGGGTCTTTTTTTTAAAAAAATCAATTTTATCGGTACACATTTATAAGGCAAGCTATCCATCCAAAGTGTACATTCAGTCGTGTTTGGTATAATCACAGAGTTGTGCATTCATCACTGCAATCTTTATTAGAACATTTTAATGACTTCACTAATAATAATAATAAACACAAAGCAGGCAAACAAAATTCTACCTCCTAATGGTCACCTCTCCATCTCTATTCTTCCCCTGCCATACATAGCTGCTATTCTATTTCTGTCTTTTTTAAGCATTGATATATTACCTTCTTCACATTTGCCAGAAAATTAAAATGTTTCTGTTAACTATAGTGTATAAGCTGCATTAGTTGTTTTTTCCCCATGTATCACCATATTCTTAACTCCTTTTAATAGCTGAACATTCTTCTATTTGTATTAGTAGCCACAATCCTCCCCTACCATAAAAAATCACTGTTATACAGTCCCTAGAATATCCTCTAGCTTCTTTCAATTAACATTAACTTCCCTAGACTATCCCTTCAAACACAAGCACATTTATAAATCAGCAGTGTTAGTTGTACTCATTTAATTTGTTTAACGGATAAACAAATTGTGGTATATATAATATGCATATTAATTTTGTATCATTTTGCAAGAATTCTTTATGCATGTTGATGGCTTGTGATATCACTCTCAATTATAAATTGAGTTACTCTTGAATTAATAACTATTGGGGGGGGAGTAGGGCCAAGATGGCGTTGGTGTAGGAGGGCGCACACTGCAAGCTCCCAGAGC
>JAKSZT010032673.1:1508281-1550329 GCA_026826555.1 Tolypeutes matacus | reverse complement strand
AGGGTGTGAGGTCCAAGGGTTCCCAAGCGTGCTCAGAGCCCCCTCCTGCACATCTGCTGGTCTGATTACCGGGTTGGAGTCCGGGCCAAGTACAGGGACATGGAAGCCCACACGGGGTCCCACGCATGGTTAGTGACCCCCTGTCTATCCCTCAGGCTGATGAGGGAGAGGGTGCGTGTCCCGGGCAGGTCCAGGCGCAATGGGGGCCCCAATGGGAGTCCTGGGAGCATTCAGAGCCCCAATCCCACCCTCAGGAACTGCATCGGGCAGACGTTCGCCATGTCCGAGATGAAGGTAGTCCTGGCGCTCACGCTGCTGCGCTTCCGCGTCCTCCCGGATGAGACTGAGCCCCGGAGGAAGCCGGAGCTGATCCTGCGCGCGGAGGGTGGACTTTGGCTGCGATTGGAGCCGCTTAGCCCGGGTTCGCCTGGACCCACTGCCACAGGGCCTTAGATCTACCCCTTATCCTAGTCATCTACCTTGGCAGATTCCCAGAAATAAAACTTTGTCTTACCTCTGCCAGAGTCTCATGGGTGCTCTTGGGACTGTGTGGATACAGGTAGTAGGGGAGGCTGGGTGGAAGCCGGGCTGGTTTCTCCAAGCCCAAGACTATGACTTTCTGCAGGCTGGCCACAGGTACCCCGACACTGATGGTGGGTTCTCCCAGAGCCTAATTATCTCGTGGGCCATAGGGAACCATGGTAGGTGTCTGAGCAGGAAAGGGACCAGGGTTATCCTTTATGGACTTAAGGGAACAGCTTGAGGGTCTAGGTCAGAGAGGAGAACTCTGGTGGCAGAGCCTTTCCTCTAGGCTGTGGGTACCCTCCAAGCCTGGGTACCCCCTGACTTCCCAGAACTCAGGGGAGAGGAGGGCTGCAGCCCACACCCTGGCAGCCTGTCCATGACTGGCACATCTCTCTCCTGTTGCCCACAACCTCAGGTTCATGTATTACTAAACCAAGATATATGAAAATATAATAGTATGAAATATAAATTATGAGAAAGAGAAAGCAAACCAATTAAAAACAGAAATGTGACAAAAAAAACCCAGAGGCTAGTAAATCTAAATTGTTTTCTGATGAAGCAAAACTTTGAATGAAACCCACAGAGTGTAGTAATAGGATAAGTAACAGTTACACCCTGCTGGTCTGTGGGGCAGAGGGCAGAAGGATCCTGACCAACCCAGTAAAAGCCTGGTGGCTGGACGGCTTAAGCTCTCCCTCAGTGATAAACTTCTTTAAATGGTTATCCCAGGACATTTCCATTTGGGAGTGTAATAGGCATCTCAGACTCAATAGATCCAAACTAAACATTTGAATTTAACTCCCAGACCTGTTCCTCTGCTGGTTTTGAAAAGGGTTTTATTGACCTAATTTCCAATCATATCACTTTTTAAAGCTATTTCTTGTTTTGAATTTTATTGCAATGGTGTCAGTGAACATGGACATAGTGTTTTTTAATCTATTGAGTGTTTGGGATCTAAATATATGGTTACTCTGAAAAATTAGTATTTTATTTTCCATGTGATCTTTTGAAACAATTCATGAAAAATATAATAATTATACTATTAAGGGCACACTGTTGTGTTGTGCAGTTTTATGGGTTACTTTTGCACATATGGTAAGTTATATATACAAGCTAAAATTTCCCTTTTTTACTCTTTTCAAATATACAATTCAGTGGTGATAATTACAGAAGTTCTCCCTCCATCACCACCTTCCATTACCATAACTTATCTGTCACCCTAAGAGAAACTCTGTACCCAGTCTACATTAACTCCCATTCCCCTACCTTCTCTTGGCCACTGGTAACCTGTATTTCAGTTTCTGACTTCATGAATATGCTTATTTTTCTTATTTTGTATTAGTGAGATAATACAATATTTGTTCTTTTGTGTCTGGTTTATTTCACTCTACACGATGTTTTCAAGGTTCATCCATCTTATCGCATGTATCAGAAATTCATTTCCTTTTATGGCTGAATATTCCATTTTATGCACGCACCACATTTTGTTTATCCATCCGATGATGGCTTCTTGGGATGTTTCCACTTTTTGGCAATTGTGAATAATGCCACTATTAATATTGATGTGCAAATGTCTGTTCAAGTCCCTGCTTTCAATTCTTTTAGGTATATACCTAGAAATGGGATTGTTGGGTCATATGGCAATTCTATTCTTAACTTTCTGAGGAATCACAAAAATGTTTTCCACAGTGGTCACACCATTTTACATCCTCACCAACAATGTACTAGTGTTCCTTTTCTTTCTCTCCATATCCTCTTGAATACTTGTTATTTTCCATCTTTTAATAGCAGCCATTTTAGTGGGTATGAAATAGTATCATAATGTAGTTTTTTTTTTTTTTTAAGATTTATTTATTTATTTATTCATTTATCCCCCCCCTTGCTGCTTGTGCTAGCTGGGTCAGCTTACCGCGCCGTGCGGGCGGGCTTGCCTTCACCAGGAGGCCCCGGGAACCGAACCCGGGGCCTCCCATATGGTAAACGGGAGCCCTACTGATTGAGCCACAGCCGCTTCCCTCTTTTTTTTCTTTTAATTTCCTTTTAATTTGTCTTTTCATTTTTTAAAAGATACTTAGATTACATAAATGTTACAGAGAATATATAGGTGATTCCCATATGTCCCGCTCCCCACACCTCCCACCTTTCCCCACATTAGCAACATTATTTTATTAGTGTGGTACATTCATTGCAATTGATAAACACATTTTGGAGCATTGCCACTAAGCATGGATTATAGGTTACGTTGTAGTTTATACTCTCTCCCACTCAATTCTGTAGGTTATGGCAAGAGGTATAATGGCCTGTATCTGTCATTGTAATGTCATTCAGGATCATTCCCAAGTCCAAAAGGTGCCCTCATATTATACCTGTTTTTCCCTCTCTCTACCCTCAGAAACTCCAGTGACCACTGCCTCCACATCAATAATATTTCTTTCTTTCTCTTTCTTTCTTTCTTTCTTTCTTTCTTTCTTTCTTTCTTTCTTTCTTTCTTTCTTTCTTTCTTTCTTTCTTTCTTTCTTTCTTTCTTTCTTTCTTTCTTTCATTTTTTATTTTTTGGTGGGAATGATATTTCTTCCATTGCTAGAATCACAGTAAGTCTGTAGCAGAACACTAGTAAGTCTACTTTAGTCCATAGTTCATTCCCCAATCCTGAGGATTCTCGGATGGTGATGCCCACTCCAACTTTAATTGAGGGGGGCTTCGATCCCATATGGCCAATGGATAGGAGTCTCTTGCTTGAAGTTGTAGACACTCTTGGCTCCTTGGTATATTGGTTATCCATCATCTCCTCCTTGTTAGTTGTCTTGGGTGAGTCCAATGAACTGGAGAGTAGATGTTGCAACTCCGTTGACATTCAGGACCCAGCTGGCACATCAACAGCCCAAAGATTTAAGTCTTTTGGGCATACATCTACCAACTTTAGTACTAATTACAAGTTCAAATAGAAGGACAGAAGAGCCATGTGTAGGGAAAACACAACTGAGTCCAACTCTGTCACACTGGGGAACATAAATTCCAAAGTAAGGCTCCCTGGCAAGGGACCAAACTCCTGAGCTATCTGCCCTGACTATAGTGTCTGGATGTTTCCAGAGCCCTCAGGAGCCCCACTATTTGGGGTAGTATCTACTTTGGCTGTCAATGAGATCCTGCTGAGACATGCATAAGTGTTACCTCTGGAATGACCTCCTGACTCACTTTGAAGTCTCTTAGCCATATAAACTCATTTGTCTTTACCTTTTCTCCCTTTTGGTCAAGGTGTTTGTTTTTTTATTTTTCTTCCAAGTTGTTTTTTTCCAGTTGCATTGCTTGTTGGTACATGATAGCAATCCCTCAGTGCCAGGGAGGCTCATCCCTGGGAGTCATGTCCCATGCTGGGGGGAAGTTATTACATTTATATGCTGAGTTTGACTTAGAGAGAGGCCACATTTGAGAAACAAGGAGGCTCCCAGTAGGTAACTCTTAGGCAACCTACAATGCTAGGCTTTGTTTCAATTTTAAGAGCAAAGACTCATAAGCATAGTCATCAATATCAATGGCACATCAATGGACCATCCTCCTTCACTAGTCATTGCTCCTGTACTTGGGGCTTTGTTGCTGTTCCATTAGAGAAAATGGCAGAGCTCCCCAGAATGGGAATTTGATATTTTTTTGGTTATTGTGTGAATCTCCACCCACCGTGGCACTGTCCCATTCTATAAGCCAATCCATTAATGACATTTGTTTTAGTAGCCAGGAAACTAACACAGACAGGAACCTGAACTTGTAATTCTTTGTAAAGTATCCCCAAAGCATCCCTCCCCTTTACTACCTGCTCTCCTTGGCTGTTGATGATGACCATGTGAGCTCCCTCCTGGGCACATTGATCATTGGCTCAACCCAACTGAGTCTGTTCATGCTGAAGTTTTAGCAGGAACCTTCAAATGACATCCAGGCCTGGATGCAGGGGCTGCAGGTGGATCCTTGGGGAGAGGGAATGAGGTCAGTTTTTCTGGGGCTTGGACCCACAATGGCCACTGGATTGAAATCGAGCCCAGTGAATTGATGGGACTCAACCAAACTGATGCATCCTTAACATTTAGCAACAGGGAGATCAATAACTGGCCATATGTCCCATGCCAGTAGCAAGCATTATCAGAAGGCAGCAGAATGCAATGCAGGGTGCCTCAAACTTATAGCAACAACTGTCATGATTAGGTAGTTCATTAAAATGCCCCTTCAGACTCATATGTTTCAAGAACTCTTACTGTTAACAGTGTGGCAGAGAGCAAGATATTTTTCCCAACTTTCATTCCTTTCACCCCAAACTCCAAAACCCTGTCTTCTTACTATTTCCTGCCTTACAGCCTCCATTTGTCAGAACGTTTCTCCCCCAAAAGTTGTCTCAATTGTGTCTAGTAGTTGCCAGTCCCTGTGTAAATATGAGATATCTAGAGAAAAGCTGACCACAGACCTGGAAAGAAGGGCAGGTAAGTGGGTAGGAGGGAGGCCACCATTGCAATCAGCACTCACATTTGTTGTTCAGTTGATTCAATTCTTCCTTTAATTGGTAGTTCACCTGCAAGACTGTTAGGTGGCAATGAAATGAAATACTCTAGATATTTAGACTCTGATGAATTTTATTACAAGTCTTAAAATCCTCCAAGCTAAGATGCAGAGGAAAGTTTCCTTCTAATACCAGATGCCTGGGAAATCAACATGGCCTCATTGTACTGCCCACACTTGCTCCAAACTCACAGACTCTGCCCTCAATAGTGCACCTGGAGAACCTGCTCCCTCTGATCACCCTTTCCCACTGGCCTCATCTCCTCACCATGTCCCAGGACCACACCAAGGATCATGACCAACAAAAACATCAGCATGGTCATGGCCAAGCATGGACACTTCCAGGAATCATCCTGGGGAGGATTTTGTTCCTGCCATCCTATGTGGAAGGAAGAAATTGTCAATCCAGACAAGATTTTAAAAGTGCTGAAAAGTCAAGAGTCTAGTTGAGGAGTGATAAGGCTCAATCCCTCACCCCTGTCATGTTGAGACTGTTGACTAGTGGTAGTTATCAAGATGGAACACAGGGATGATGGGAGTCTCCAAGCTTCCTCTTCCCCAACATGGCTAGACCTCTGAAGTGTTTCCAGGTCCCAGCACTTCAGGATGTGTAACACTGAGACTTTCCCCTCACCAGATTCCTGGAGTATGGACAGATTTCTCCACCATTGGCGTGATGTCCTGAGCAGGCTGCCACCCACTATGCCTGCCTTCAGCCATGGCTGCAGCTCATTCTGCTCTGATCTGTTCATTACCCTCAGGGCTATTATTGAAGATGAAATATCTTATAATTGGAAATGCCCCCATGCCATGTATACCCTCCTTTATTTCCTTGTGGGCTCAGAAGACAGCAAAAACCCTACCACATTTCCTTCCAGGCTCAGACATCACCCAAGATCTATAGATGGCTTCACCTCAATCCATGTGATGGAAGACGGCAGAGGTATCTGGCAGAAGTTATTTTGCTCCACATGTTTAACGCAAATCCGAATTTTCTCCAGATTGTTGGGGACAGTACTGCCCCCAGGAAATTGCCTAGAGCTACACTATGCATTTGCCCCAGCAGGCTTCTGGTTGTGTTAGCCTGTAAAGATATTGAAGTTTTTCAGAAATGAGATTGTGGTGTTTAGAACTCATGAGTCATTCTTATGTCTCTTCTCTTTTGGAATGTGTGTCCAAAGATATTCCCCAATGCTTTTACTTAATATGCAAACTTGTAAGTGGAAAATTTGTTACAGCATGTTGGAATAGAAAGCTGATGTTTCTGAAGTAACTTCTAGTCATCAAAACCATTGTTAGAGAACCTACAAATATTATATCACTTGGTCAGACTTTTTTCCTCCTACTTGTCTTTATGATTATTCTCTTTGTCTTTGGTTTTCTTCAGTTTCACTAAGATGTGTCCAGGTATTGTGTGTGTGCGTGTGTGTGTGTGCGTGAAACTGCATGCCTTTTGGAATTTGTTGTGCTTGGGGGTTTTCTGAGCTCCTTGGACCTATGGTTTGATTGTCTTTCACAAATTTTAGAAAATCATCATTTTGAGTCCCAGCATAGACATATACTGTGACCTCAGACACATGACCTAATTCTGAAACTCAGTTTTCCCTTCTTTAAGTGAGAAACTAAAATAATAATACCTACATGTTCTCAGGATTCATAACATGTTTTCTGTTGTCTCATGAACACTGGATAAAGTTGTTTACAGTCATTGTTAAAGGGCTTGAGCCTGCCCACAGGCCCAGCCAACCTGTGCTTCTGTCAGGGGCCCTGTGCTTTGAGTATCTTCCCATAATGAAGTCTTTTTCTGATACCTGTTACCAGCCAGGACTGTCATTACATTCCAGGAGGGTCACCTCATGCCCAGACTGAATCTGAGTGAGTCTCAGTGATAAGTGACACCTACCTTGGAATCCTCGAAGTCCCCTACTCTCTGACAACTAACAGATCCAGTGCTGACCCCCATTTCTACCCTTTGGGACATTCTTGATATTACCCTTATGTGTGGGTCGCCAGATACCCTAAGGAGCTCTGAGACTTGTAACTTGTAATTCTGCTGAGTTGGTATGGTGTTCTACTCACAGGTTCACCTGGGATTCAGCTGCTAGATGGCACTAACTTGCTGAAATTTGGATACATTCGGCTTGGACTTAGGATGAGTTCTGAGTTCTACATGGGCTACAAATGCAGCAACATCACCCTTTTCACCAGAGTTATATGTGGTCCTCTGCATCCACTCTTACATGTTCATTTTCTGGTGCCACCTGTGGTCTACAGTATTTGGAGATGGCAGGGATCGTGGAAGGAATATTTTCCCTTGTTCATCTCTTCTGCTGTCCCCCAGGGTTGTCATCTGCAGATCAGTCGCCGACTTTATGGCACATGTCCAGCAGTACTCCAGGGATGGCCACACCACTCCCTCCAAACACTTTTTATATTGTTGATCTGAAACACCAGTGGGCCCTTCCCATCAGTATACTCCTTACGGTCCTTGGTTTGCTCCCCAGAGCCATCCCTAACATGCCATTTGACCTCAGAAAAAATGACACAAGCCAATGATTCTCTGCTAACTCAGCTGAAAACTGGCGTTGATCACAGCATTTTCCTGCCCGGGTGGATTTGATGATAGGCTGAGTTCATATGAACGTGGTATATGATATTTACTAAGTGCATCCCTGATCGTTCTTACAGGGCATGGGACACCAGGGAAGAGAGTTCAGAATCTGGACAAAGGAGAGGCTCTGCTGATTATCTTCATATAAGAAGCATACCTTGACTTCCTACTGTGTGTCCATCCATGTTCTAGACGTTGGGGACACTCAGATAAATCATATTTAATCTCAGACCCAGGATCCAGCAGTCACAATTCAATGTGAAGGGTTTTGATGGAAACATCTTCTAGGCAACATGTAGGGGAAGGGATATCTTCTTGGAGTTTTGAAGAATGAAGAGTACTTCTCTTGGATGATGGCTTGGAAATGTGCATTCCAGGCACATGGGCTGAAATGACCAAAATATAGATTAGGGAAGTGTATGGTTGGATCATGTCCCCACTGGGTATGGAGTTTGGACTGGATCATGTATGGATCAGGGGCAGAACCTTGCATTTTATCTTGTAGAAGGTCGTAAAGTCCCAGCTCTCCTCACCACCTGGTCTGTTTGCTTATTGATAGTGACTTGGTGAGTACTTTGCTGGGCACAGCAAGCCTTAGTCTGAATCTGAAGAGTTTGTGTGGGGAGAAGTAGTAGCAGGAGCTCTGAAACATCTCCCAGCCCTTAGGGAGGGCCTCACAAGTCGATTCTGGGGCAAGAGGTCAGCTGCTGGGGCTGGGAGCTGGACCAGACCTGGAGTCAAGGCTGAGGTTGAGCCATGCAGCTTCTGCATTCCTGACAGTCTCTGCTTCAACGCCAAGACAAGGAGACCTCGCTACCCCGTGCACGCGGCCTATCGCTTTACTGAACTCTGGCATAAGGTAGATGTTTTAGTACAAACTCAGCCGGTTTAAAAAATCGATGATAAAGAATGTCGTTTAAAATGCAGCTTCCTCTCTCTATGGGCACACATGTTAAAAAAGGGAAGATAACGATATTAAGTAAAAGAACCACGTATGAAACAGTGAGTAGAATCTGCACCATTTCTCTAAACGTAACAGAAAGTGAATAAATGTAGGATCATATTTGTCATATTTGCATAAACAAACAGAAATTAATACTGTTTCAACTTAAATGTATTAAACATATATTCATTTCACTTGCTCAGCATTTTTTCCCTCTTTGTCAGCCTGTAAGCATCACGCCTAGCTCCTAGCAAGGCGCTCAGGCGCTGGACTCCGGGCTCCAGGTGTCTGTGGGATGTACCCATGCGGCCGCCCCCTGCAGGCCGGGAGGTCCTATCGCGGGACTGACGCTGTCCTCGGTGCTGAAAGAGACTGCGCCCTTCGCCCTAGTCTCAATTTTGTGGACCCGCGTGTCCTCCACTTCCTGGGACCTTTGGACGACAACGGAAATCCAAGCCTTATTTCGGGTCGGTCAGTCCATGCGTCGCTGGGAGACTCAAGGGAGTGATAGTTGGGGTCTGGCAGGGGAGGCCTGGGGACCCTGGGAGCTGCCCATAGGATCCTGCCCTGATCACCTTCACTCCTCAGGTTCTCCAGAGGCTGATTCAGCATCTCCAAATATATGAACATTCAGCGCCCAGCCCCTAACTAGGCTCCGAGGTTCTCCGAACCCTGGAACCCTCCTGGATTTGTAAAATTTCAACAGATGGTGGCCTGTGCTTTTTCTCATAAGGAATACCAACTAAGTGCCGGTATAGGATTTCTCTCGGTCTTGCCATTTTTTAGTTTCTTTGTGCTCTTTCTATTAGTTTTGCACCTCAAGAAGTATAGAATATATTTTAACATATTGTATGTTTCCATTTATAAAAATGTAAATACAAAGTTTTAAGAAGTATAGAAATAAAAATTTTTCACTTCCTTCTCAAGTCGAGTTCATTTCACCCTGCCAACAGCTGCACCAGGTCTTCAATGTATTACTTCATAGCATTCATGATTTATTCCAGAGGTTCCATTAATTTGGATACTGGCGGGCTTTTAACTTTCTCTTCATAACTGCTTGTTCTTGATCTCTTCAGGGTTTGTATTTCCTGGGAAAACATTGAAATCTGATCTGCCTATCTTGGGAATTTTATTATTTTCTGGTTTTGGCAGTTCCTGCATCATTTCTTTGAATTGTTTGATAAGTCGAACTGCAGTAAAGAGGGGCTTATCACTGAAGCAGGAGACAATGATTAAATAAATATCCAGCTGTTTTCTCAGTTCCTCATCGTCTCATGCACCAAAGACCAAACTGTCACTTTTCCCATTTTCTGAGAGGTTCAGCATATAACAAAAGCCAGGATATGGTATGAAGTGACTTTTGGTCCACAGACATTAGACGTCCACAATAGTCTCCCAGAACTTTCCAAATCTCATCCCCTTGCAAGAGGCTGCCTGCAAGGTGCTCAGTACCCATACCCAAGGGGCAGAAGCACAAGCTCAGCTTCCCCTCCAAGCTGCAGGCTAGTGCCAGGAAACCTTCTCCTCCCCCAACTACACTTTAACTGACCTCAGGCCTCTCAGGTTACAATTCTCTTGGTCCAAGAGGTTCCTGGCCAGTTCCTAGAACTCATAGAAATCCTGCCAGTGCCTGGACGCTGCCATCGCCACCCATGCTGTCCCTTCCTGGCCTTGGCGAGGTTTTGCTGGTTGTTCAAAAATTCTGGAGGGACCAGTATCCTTGAGCATCATTCATTACCATCTCAGTGGAAACAAATGTCTCCTGTAGATAACTTTTACAGGTTGAGGCACAACTCTTTTACTCCAATGTAGCTAAATTTCTTCTTTAAATCAGGTTTTCTTTTATAATGCATTAACATGATTAATTCCATTGATTAAATTTCATTTGTAAGTTTACAATAGAAAGCAAAAGAAAAATGTGAACTCCTAAATCCCAGCTTCAACAATTACAAACATTTGTCCAATTTTGTTTAATCTATGTCAACTTTCCACTAATTTTATGTGATATTTTACAGAAAACCCCAGGCACTCTATATTTTAATTCCTAATGGCCTAGTGTGTATATCTAGCATATATCTTGCTTTTAACGTAACTACCAAGTCATTATAACACCTAACGAATTAATAAAAATCAATTAATAATCTTCTAGTAACTCATCATATTCATTTATTTTGATTGGTTGAAAATGTCTTTTTATAGGTGATTTGCTCAAATAAAAATACAAACAAGGGCCACGCATTAGTTGATATTGCTTAAATTTCTTTTATTGTATGGCGATCTCACATTCTCTTTTAATTATACCACTTATATTTGAAAAACATATCATTCATCCTGTAGAAAGTTCTGCTTACATTAGTTTGCTGGTAGCTTCATCACAGTGCCATTTATTAGTTTTTCAAAAGAAATTAAGGGGGGAGGCAAAAGAAGACCATGATCCTACCAAGTTTATTAGGAATCAGGACAGACTTGGATTTTGCAAAGAACTTAGGAAATTGTGCTGTCGTCACACATCAGGGGAACCTTAAACTAGCTGAGGCAGCAGCAGGCTCAGCAGATCTGAGGCTTCTCACAGATCCAATGGTAAGACCAGTATAGGTGGCCAGTTCCAGTAAATAACATACAACACGAGCCGAATCCCTGAACCATGGCACAAGGGCAAGACATACCAAACCATGCACAGCTGTAAATATCAATGCCGAGATCACAGATAAAGATCAGCTGATCAGACTAGACTTCAGGATACTTGTGAAATTCCAAGAAATTAACAATTCCATGCCGTATCTTATAGTTGTGTTTATCCACCTTGACACTGTTGACATTTGGGTTCTCTGTTGTGCACCGTAGGACATTGAGCAGCTTCCCTGGAATCTACCCACCAATTGCCATTAGCACCCACCCCAGTTGTAACACCCAAAAGGACCCCAGAGAGCCTTTAGGGGACAAAATCACCTCCAGTTAAGAAACACAGCTTTTTAACAATCAACGAGTTCAATCTCTTGAATTTCAAATAAAATAGATGAGGCCCAAGTAGACAGGTCATCTAACTTCCCCGGATCTCTGTTTACTAAAGGGATCATTGGAGGATATGATGCATTTGAGTGTTTGGTATATAGTGGGTACTCTGTGTACAAAGTATATCTTGAAATGTGTTCAACACTCATTCACTCATTCCAAAACTGTTTGTTGAGTATGTACCTACTGGGTAAAAAAGCCTTGTACAGTGTATTGGACAACAGAGATGTGCTGGACTTCCTCTCTGTCCCCAAATAGAAGGTATTCTGATGGAGAAGACAAGTATGGGTGAAGGGAGACCACAACAAAGTCAAACCAAAATCATCTAAAAGAATGTGGTTAAGGAATGAAGAGAGTTTGATCAATGCATCATTGGCACACAAGGGCTGCCCCTGGAGGGGACATATGTCTCAGGCATCACACACATTTTGAAATTCACCGGACAAGGAATGTGTCTTAGGCAGTAAACACAGCAAGAGAAAAGAAAAAAGGAAGAAATTGTAAGTCAGCATGTGAAAAGTGCATCATCTAGGACTTAGATTAAGAGAAAGATGTGGAAAGGACTAGAAAAAGTAGGAAAGGAGGATGTGAAGATGCATGGTACTCAATATGCAAGCCTTGGATGTTGCCATCTTAAAGAATGTAGACATTTCCATTGTGTCACTGGGGAATGGGGGTGTTTCCTAAATCCATATCAAAGTCACGTTTACAAATGTTGCAACATTGGCTTGAGTAGAGCATGGGCTCATGAGGGCAAGACTAGATCTAGGATATACAGCAATTGTCCAGTCTAGAGACCATGAAATGTGAGATGAGGTAGCGCAGTGTGGAAGAAGGGAAGGAGGAATACACAAGAGTTGTCCAGGGGCCTTTGGGTGTGGTTCTGGTAAAGGATGAGTGGAAGGACAGAAACGGAAAAAGAGAAGTGAGTGTCATTGAATGCCACAGGTTCCTCCAGGCAGGGATTCTTCAAGGGCACTTTGTGGGACACTAGATACTCCAGGTTATATGCCCAGAAGAGCTCTGGCTCTAAATAAGCTCAGCAAGTGACACATTGTCTCTTCCTTTCCTGAAAATACACAACTCTCTTCAACATGCTAAAGCTGCTAAGACTTCCTAAAATGAAGAATGTCCTTCGTAATATTGTTTAATCCATTGTTTACAAACACGCACGTTTTCAACTCCTAAAATAACAATATGAGTGGATTTGACAAGCAAAAGTTTGGTTCATGCTAAAATTAGACTCTTGAAGCAATTGAAAACCTTTTATCAGAATATATCTATCAGATTTCAATGGCACAGACAGGATGGGGTGAGGGATTGAGTCCAAACAAGGATGCTCATGTGTAGGTGAGAGCTGAACCATCTTGCCACTTGTAGGAACCCTTACCATATTGTTTTGTGAGGCCAATTCAAGTCTTTTCTTCAGTCTGGAAATTCTACTTGGAAAGAAGTCAGAGGTAGTGAAGAAATATGTGGGCACAGAAGTGGGACTGGGGTTGGGGCAGAGGAACATGAAAGAGACAAAGAACACTTCAATCATTATTAGAGCATTTTCACTATTCCAATAATAATAATAATAATAATAATAATAATAATAATAATAAAAACAGGATTCTGCAGGGTAATGGGTAGGAATTGAGTCATTTCCCCACAAAAGGCATGTTCAGGTCCCAAAACCAGGTCCTGTAGGTATGAACCCATTTGTAAAAAGACCTTTTGAAGATATTATCAGTTAAGTGTGCCCAAACTTACTGAGGGTGGGTCTTCATCCAGTATGGCTGAAGCCATTACGAGCAAGGAATTGGACATGTAAGGAGTAGCCACAGGGAGCTGCCAGAAGTTGGAAGTCAACAGAAACCAGAAGAGAAAGGAGAGGACACCGCCATGTGCATTGCCATGTGACAGAGAAGCCAAGGACCAAGGATCACTGGCAGCCAGCCCCAGAATGCCAGCCTTCAGAGTGGAAGCATAGCCTTGCTGACACCTTAATTTTTGGACTTCTAGCCTCAAAACCATGAATCAATATTTTCATTGCTTAAGCCAACCCATTGTATGGTATTTGTTTTAGTGGTTAGGAAACTAACATATATAGGAATATGTACCTGTAATTCCTGGGAAAGAGTCCCCGTAGCATCTGTTCCCACCCTTACCTGCTCTGCCTGGGTGTTAATGATGACCAGGTGAGCTCCCTCCTGGATACATTGATCCAGCTGAGCCTCCTAATGCTAAAGTATAGCAAGAGCCCTCAAATACTGTCCAAGCCTCAGGGCAGGTATTGCAGAAAGATCCTGGGGGAGAGGGAGAGAAGTCAGTTCTGCTGCAATGGTCACAGAATCGAACTCCAACCGTGTGAACTGATTTGAACCCAAACAACCAGCTGCATCCTTGACATTTTGCAGCAGGGAGCTCAGTAGCTTCCCAAGTCTCCCATGCCTAATCATTATCAGAAGGCAGCAGAATGCAATGTAGGATGACTCAAACTTATGTTAATAGTTCTGGTGAGTAAGGGGCTAGTTAAAATTCCCTTTACAGACTCATATGTTGCAATAACTGTTGCTATTAACAGACTGGCAAAGAACACACCCCACAACCTAATTTCCAAATGCCTGTCTCCTTACCATTTACTGCCTGCACAGCCTCCTTTGCTAGAATGGTTCACCCCAAATGATGTCTCGATTGTGTCTAGCATCTCCCAGTCCTTCTGTAACTAAGAGAGACATACAGAAAAGCTGGCCACAGACCTGGAAGCAAGAATGTCTGGTAGATGGAGAGGAGGTAGGCCACCGTTGCAATCAGCACTCACATTTACTTTTAAAATTGATTCAGTTCTTCCTCTAATTGGTAGTTCAACTGAAAGACTATGGGGTGGGAGAAGAAATTTAATGCCCTAGATCTTTAGACCCTTGTTGGGTTCTATTCCAGCTCCCCAAATCCACCAAACTAGGATGGAGAGAAAATTTTCCTTCTAAAACCGTGATGACTGGGAACTGAGTACAGCCACAGGATACTGCCTACACCTGCTCCAGACCCACAGACCCTCCCTTGAATAGTGCACCTGGAGAACCTGCTCCCTCTGATGACCCTTTCCCACTGGCCTCATCTCCTTACCATTTCCCAGAACCACACCAAGGATCATGACCAACAAAAACATCAGCATGGTCATTGTCACACAATGAAACTTCCAGGGATCATCCTGGTGAGGATTTCAATCCATGAGGAATGGATTCAATCCATTCCTGTGGGGGAGTGGAGAAAGTGTCAATCCACACAAGCTCTACAAAGCGCTGAAAAGTCAAGAGACTGGTTGAGGAGTGATGAGGCTGAATCACTCACCAATGACATGTTGCGACTGTTGTGAGGTGGTGGGCATCAAGAGGGAACCCAGGTGTGATAGAGAACACAAAACCTCCTCTTCCCCAACCTGGTCAGAACTGTGATGTGTACCCAGGACCCAGCACATCAGAACGTGTGACACTGAGTCATTTCACTCACCAGATTCCTGGAGAATGGGCAGGGTTTTCTCCCTGATAGGTGTAAGGTCTTGAGCAGGCTGCCACCCATTGATGCCTGCCTTCAGTCATGGCTGCAGCTCACTCCACTCTTATCTGCTCACAACCCTCAGGGTTATTACCAAACATATACCCATCCTATAATAGGAAATTCCCTCATACCCACGTAAACCCACATTTCCTTCTAGGCTCAGATGATACCCCAAACCCTGCCACGTTTTCTTCTGGGCTCAGACATCCCTCCAAGATCTCTAGATGGCTTCTCCCCAATCCTTGTGATGGAAGGGGGCATAAGATGTGGCAAAAATTATTTTGCCTCACATATTCTCTTCAAATTTGTTTATCTCAAGGTTGGAGGGGACAGTATGCCCCCCAGGAATGTGCCGCAAGGTCCCTTGCACATTTGCTCTTGCAGGCTTCTTGTTATGCCTGTAAAGATCTTGCAGTTTTCCAGAGATAAGTTGTGGTATTTAAAACTTATGAGTCAAAAGATGGCGTTGGACTAACAGGCAGAGCTGAGTGCTTTCATAAGGGGGGGGGGCTCCCCTTCCCCACCCCCAACATACAGACTCATATATTGCAAAAACTGATACTATTAACAGAGCGGCCAAGACGACATCCCTCTCCCAACACTCACTCCCTACAAACCAAACTCCAAATGCCTGTCTCTGTACCATTTCCTGCCTGCACAGCCTCCCTTTGCCAGAACATTTCTCCCCAAAAGGTGTCTCGATTGTGTCTAGCATCTGCCAAACCCTGTGTAACTAGGAGACACATAGAGAAAAGATGGCTACGGGCCTAGAAGGAAGAAGAGCTGGTAAGTGGGTAGGAGGGAGGCCACCATTGCAATCAGCACTCATGTGCTGTCCAGTTGATTCAATTCTTCCTGTAATTGGTAGTTCAGCTGCAAGACTATGGGTGGGGAATAAAATGTCCTAGATTTTAGATGCCCTTCCAAGCTAGGATGAGGAGAAAGTTTTCCTTCTAAAACTGGTATGCCCAGGAACTTAGCACAGCCTAATGTTACCGTCCACACCTGCTCTTCACGGACCTTCCCCTGAATATTGAACTTAGAGAACCTGGTTCCTCTGATGACCCTTTCCCACTGGCCTCATCTCCTCACCATTTCCCAGGACCACACCAAGGATCATGACCAACAAAAAATCAGCATGGTCATCGCCTGAAGAGAACCTTCCAGGGATCATCCTGGGGAGGATTTTCTTCCCGCTCTTCTATAGGCAATGGACAAATGGTCAATCCACACAGGCTCTGGAAAGTGCTGAAAAGTCAAGAGTCTGAATCACTCAACACTGGAGTGTTGAGACTGTTGAGTGGTGGTGGGTATCAGGAGGGAAACCAGGGATGATGGGAGACCTCAAGCATCCTCCTCCCCAGCCTGGCCAGAACTCTGACCAGTACCCAGGTCCCAACGCTTCAGGATGTGTAACACTGAGCCTTTCCACTCACCAGATTCCCCTAGTTCAGGCACAGATTTGGCGAGAGGTCCTGAGCAGGCTGCCACTCACTTTGCCTGCCTTCAGCAATGACTGTAGCTCATTATGCCTTGAGCTGGTCATAACTCTCAAGAATATTATTGAAGATAAACTCATCCTATAGTAGTAAATGCCTCTATCTCCTTGTACTCCATCCCAGGTTTCTTTCCAGGCTCTGACAACACCCCAAACCTTCCCACATTTCCTTCCCAGCTCAGATATCACCCAGTATCTCTATATGTCTTCTCCTTAATCCATGCGATGGAAGAGGGCATGGGCATCTATCTGTCAGAGGTTGTTTTGCCCTGCGTGGTTTCTGCAAATTCCTAGGGCAGTATCTCCCCTAGGAATGTACCTCAAGTTCCCTTGTGCATTTTCCCTTGCAGGCTTCTGGTTAAGTTATCCTGTAAAGATCTTGTAGTTTCTCAGAGATAAAACTGTGGTATTTACAACTCATGAGTCCTTCTTATGTCTCTTCTTCCTGGAACATTTGATCAAAGGTTATTCCCCAACTCTTTTACTTAATATTTAAACTTTTAAATGTATAATTTCCTGCAGCACATTGGAGGGGGAAGCTGGTGTTTATGATGTACCTTCCAGTGATCAAACCCCTTGTTAGGAAACATACAGATATTGTATCATTTAGCAGTCCTTTTTTCCTTCTGCTGCCTTCAAGGTTTTTCTCCTTTTCTTTGGTTTTCATTAGATTCACTAGAATGTGTCTAGGCATGTGTATGTTTGTGTGTCTGCACGTACCTGCTCGCCTTTTGAAATTTCTCCTGCTTGGGATTCTCTGAGTTCCTTGGATCCATGGTTTGATTGTATCTCATAGATTTTAGAAAATCATAATTCTGAGCCCCAACCTAGTCATATGCTGTGATTTCAGACAAGTGACCTAATTTTGAAACTCGGTTTTCTCTTCTGTAAGTAAGAAATAAAAATAATAATACCTCCATGTTCTTAAGATACAGAACATGGTTCCTGTTGTCTCCTGAACACTGGATAAAGTTGGTTACGTTTATTATAAAAAGGGTTCTATACTGCCCAGAAGCTCAGCCAAGCAGGGCATCTGTCTGGTACCTTCCTCTAATGAAATTCTTTTCTGGTGACTGGGACCTATCAAGGCTCTCACTGCCTTCTAGGAGAGCCACCCCACGCCCAGACTGATCCAAGTGAGTTCCAGTGATACTTTACACCTTCCTTGAAATTTTCAAAATACCCGTTGTGCTTGACAACTGCCAGGGACAATCCTGGTCCCCATCTCTCCTCTTGATAGCTACCCTACACATGGGTTACCAGATGGCCTAATGGGCTCTGAGAGTTGTATCTGTGCTGCATTGGTATGGTGTTACTCTCGCAGATTCACCTGGGATTCAGCAGCTAGGTGGTGTTAACTTGCTGAATTTTGAAGACACTCACCTTGGACTCAGGATGAGTTCTGAGTTCTAGGTGGACTACAATGCAGGAACATCAACATTTTTGCCCGAGTTATATGTGGTCCTCTGTGTCCACTCTTACGTGTTCATTTCATGGTGCCACCCCTTGCCTATAGTATTTGAAGGTGGCAGGGATGGTGGCAGGAATATTCTCCCTTGTTCATCTCTTCTGCTGTCCCCCAGCGTTGTCACCTGCAGATCAGTCACCGACTTATAGCACATGTCCAGCGGTACTCCAATGATGACCACACCACTCCATCCAAGCACGTTTGACATCATTGATCTGCAACAACAATGGGCCATTCCAACTGATGTGCTCTTTAGAGCCCTTGGGTTGGTCCACAGATCCATCACTAACATGTCATTTGACCTCAGAAAAAATGATTCAAGTCCATGATTCTCCATTTACTCATCTGAAAACTGGGGGTGATCATAGCATTTTCCTGCAAGGGTAGTTCTGACAATAGCCTGAGTCCATTTGAACCTGGTATATGACATTACTGAGTGCATCTCTGAATGCTCTTACAGGGCATGGAACACCAGGCTAGAGAGTTCCGACTCTGGACAATAGGAGAAGCTCTGTCTTGGAACTCCATACAGGAAGCATAGGTTGACTTCCTACTGTGTACCCATCAATGCGCTAGGGCCTGGCAACACTCAGATAAATCATATCCAACCTCAGACCCATGATCGAACCATCACAGTGCAATGTGATGGGCTGCGATGAAGACATAGCCTAGGTATTATGGGAGAATGTAGAAGAAGGAATATATTCTTGGCGTTGTGAAGGATGAAGAGTTCTCTTGGCTGGTGGCAGGGTGATAAGTCCCTCTTCACTGTAGTTCAGGTTATTGAAGAAATCAAAGAAATGATACAAAAACCATGAAACCCAGAAGATGATGAAAACCCTAACCGTCAGATCAACTTTCAATTCTTTCCCAGGTAATCCAAACCGTTAAGAGATCAAGATGTCTAGAGATAATTAAAAGGTTGCCATTGTCCAATTAAATAACACCAATTAAGGGGAATTGAGACTTTGGATTGCTCTGAAGACCTTGAGTAGCTGCTGGCCGGGTGAGCTGGACTTGAGTTTGAGAAGGAAGTAAAAGCAACTTTATTTCTGTTATTCTTGAAGGGCAAAACAAACAGAAAGAGTACAAAGAAATAGAAAGGAAGAAGGAATTTAAATATGGCAGATCTCAGAACGACAGGACTGAGAGTACTATGCCTGGCACATACTTGGAGACAGACATTCCATATGAGAAAAAAACAAAAACACAGGCCATCATCTGGTGAAGATCCTCAAATCTAGGAGCGATTCAGGGTTCATGCATTGTGGTTTTGGAGATGCTGAATGAGCTGCTGGAGGAGCTGGAGGAGCTGAGGAGCGAAGGTGAGTGGGGCAGGAGCCGGTGGGCACATCCCCAGGGTCCTGAGGCCTCCCCTGCTGGACCCCGAATCTCCTACCTTTGGTCTTCCAGCAACGCGTGGACTGACTGATGTGAAAAAGGTCTTGGACTTACACTGCCACCCAGAATTTCAGGGCAGTCTAAGTCATGCTGGCCCACAATTTCAGAAGAGGGCTGATGTGGCAATAGAGGTGCTTCCTCCCTGAGCTCCTGGACAGAGGCCTCCCTGCGATAAGACCTCCTTGCCTGCAGTGGGCAGTCGAATGGGTGCTTCCCATAGTCCCCTGGAGATCCTTGCTGGGGTCTACAGAGTGGGTGGAGGGCGATGCTTATTGAATGTACAAAGTGGAAAAAATCTGCAGCAAGTGAAATGAATAAACCTTTAATATATTTAAGCTGAAGATGTACCCATGTCAGTTTATTTATGCAAATATGACAAATATGAGCATATATTTATTCACACTCCATCCTGTTTAGAAAAAATGTTGCAGACTTTACGTACTGTTCCACATCTGGTACTTTTAGTTAATATCCACATCTTTATTTTTTTTACATGTGTGCCCATAGAGAAGGGAAGCTGCATTTAAATGACCCTCCTCATCATCGAGTTTTACAACCGACTCAGTTTGATGTCCTCTGCATTAAAATATCTACCTTCTGCCAATTTCAGTAAACAGATAGGCTGTGTACATTGGGGAGTGAGGTCTACTTGCCTGGGTCACTCAAGCAGAGACTGTCCAGGATATAGCAGCTGGTTTGTGCATGGCCCATCCTTTGGGTGGAAAAACTGTATTCCAAGGCCTGTCTAGCTCCCAGGCCCAGCAGAGTTGACCTCCTGCCCCAGAACCCACTTGTGAGCCCTTCCCCTAGGACTAGCAGGTGTTTCAGAGCTCCTGACACTATTTCTCCACAGACAAACTCTTCTGGGTTCAGGCTAAGACTTCCTGTGCTCAGGAAGGTACTCACCAAGTCACTATCAACAGGCAAACAGACCAGGTGGTGAGGAGATCTGGGACCTTTAGGACCTTCTACAAGACAATGCAGGGAAGCGGCTGTGGCTCAATCAGTAGGGCTCCCGTTTACCATATAGGAGGCCCTGGGTTCGGTTCCCGGGGCCTCCTGGTTGAAGGCAAGCCTGCCCGCATGGCGTGGTTAGCTGACCCAGCGAGCACAAGCAGCAAGGGGGGGATAAATGAATAAATAAATAAAATCTTTAAAAAAAAATAAAAAAAAAAAAAAAAGACAATGCAAGGTCATGTACTTAACCCTACAGGATCCAGCCCAAACTCCATATCTGGCCTTCAGGCACTTACCTCTTGTCTACCTTCCTCCTTTAGCATGTGGACAATATTCAACCATGCACTTCCCTACATGAGACTTTGTTCATTGCAGCCCAGATGCCTGGAATGCCCTCTCCCTGCCATCAAGCAAGATAATTCCTTTCCATCCTACAAAACACCAAGAAAATATTTCTTCTCCACATTTTCCCATAATGCCTAGATGATATATCCATGGCATTCCTTCACATTGCACTGTGGTTACTGTATACTGGGTCTAAGATTGGATATGGTTTATCTGAGTGTCCCCAGGGCCTAGAAGATTGATGGACACACACTGGGAAGTCAACACATGCTTTTTATATGGAGATCAATGCCAGAGCCTCTCCTGTTGCCCATAGTCTGTACTCTCTAGCCTGATATGCCATACGCTATAATAACACTCAGAGATGCACATATTAAATGCCATATACCATGTTCACATGAACCCATTCAATCATCAGAACCACCCTGGCAGGTAGATGCTGAGATCACCCCCAGTTTTCCAAAGAGCAAACTGAGGTTCACAGAGTCATTTTTCTGCGGTCAAATAGCATGTTAGTGATGAATCTGGGGACCAAACCCAGGGCTCTAAAGAGCACATCAATGGGAAGAGCCCGTTATTATTGCAGGTCAATGATGTCAAAAGAGCTTTGAGGGGGAATTTTGGGAAGATGGTTCTGGACTAGCAGGCAGGCCTCAATTCTCTCCCAAAAGCAATGGAGAAAGAGCCAAAAGGGGTCCAAAGGACCTGCTTTGTGGGTCAGCAGACCAGGACAGTGCTACAGAACTCCAGAAAGGTTAGGGACAGAAAGATGAAGAACCCAAAAGAACAAACCTCAGTTACCAAGTCCCTGTGGTGGCCGGGAAGGGCTCTCCTCCCCCACTGCTAAGATATTAAGGTGGGGTGAAAACCCTGGCTCACTGCAGCTAACTGCTAGGGGAGCAGACGTCTTCCTCCCTGTCGGTTGTTACAAGGGAAAAGAGAGGGAGAGTTGGGGGGCTTTTCTTCAATGAATTCAGCCAGCAGAGCCTGCTTTGAATCTCTGCTGTGGCCAGACCAAAACACAAGAAAACGGAGACTGAAGCAGTCCCATGACAGGTTGCCAATGGGCGACATCTGCTGGCGCATTTGGAAATTGCAATAGACAAAAAGTGATTTTTGCATCTCTCTATACTCTAGCACCTGGGAGAAAATCTGCCACCCATTAGTGAGCCCTTAGCATGATGTTCATAGCAAGCTAAGCAATTTTATAGATTTAGAATAAGTTGAGCCAAATATATATATATAAAAGCTGTGAAGGGAAAAAAAGGCAAGAGAGATTAATTTGCTATCAGAGTAAATTCACCAAGATATTCAGATGCTTAGATGTCAGCAAAAATTTACAAGTAATACTAGGAAACAAAAACAGATGGCCCAGCCAAAGGAACAAACCAAAAATCCTGAGGAGATACAGGATTTAAGAAAATTAATCAATAGTAATCATGCAACTCAACTAAATAAATTTGAAGAATTGAAAGAAAATATGACTAAAGAGATAAAGGATATTAAGAAGTCTCTGGGTTAGCATAAAGAACAACTTGAAAGTCTGCAAAGAAAAGTAACAGACCTTATGGGAATGAAAGACATGATGGATGAGATTAAATATATGTTAGAGGCACATAAGAGCCGATTTGAAATGCTCAAAGACAGATGAAGCGATTTCAAAGATAGAAAATCTGAACTGGAAGAGACAGGAGAACAGAAAGAAAAGAGAATGGAAAAATAGAACCGGGTCTCAGGGAATTGAATGACAATGCAAAATGTACAAACATATGCATTATCAGTGTCCCAGAAGAAGAAGAGAATGGAAAGGAGGCAGAAAGAATATTTGAGGAAATAATGACCCAAAAATTCCCAACCCTTATGAAAGACAGAAATATCAATATCCAAGAAAGACAACACATCCCAAACAGAATAAATCTAAGTAGACCTTCTCTGAGACACCTATTCATAATGACAAATATCAGAGATAAAAAAAGGATTCTGAAAGCAACAAGTGAAAAGCAAAGCATCTCATACAAGGGAACTTTGATAAGATTAAGTGCTAACCTCTTATCAGAAACCATGGAGGAGAGAAGAAAGTGGTATAATGTATTTCAGGCACTGAAAAAGAAAAACTGCCAGCCAAGAATTCTTTATATGGCAAAGCTGCCCTTCAAAAATAAGGGTGAGTTCAAAGTCTTCACAGACAAACAAAAACTGACAGAATATGTTACCAAAAGCCCAAAATTAAAAGAGATAATAAAGAAAGGGCAGCAGCCTGAAAGGAAAGAACAAGGGCGAGAGGCTTGGAGAAGAGAGAAATGAAGATTATTAGGAAGGGTAAATTAAAGGGTAAAAGACTGACAATGGTATGATATGACAAAAGAAAGCTAAAGAACAAAAGAAGGAAGTAATGCCTTTACAGTAATAACATTGAACTTAATGGCTTGAACTCTCCAATCAAAAGCCGTAGACAGAAAGAGTGGATTTTAAAAATGAGACGTCTATATGTTGTCTGCAAGAGACTTACCTCAAACGTAAGGACACAAACAGGTTAAAAGTGAAAAGTTAGAAAAAGATATTCGACACAAATAGTAACCAAAAAAGAGCTGGAGTAGCGATACTAATATTGGACAAAATAGATTTTAAATGCAAAACTGTTATAAGGGATGAAGAAGGTCCTTATATATTAATAAAAGGGGCAATTCACTAAGAATAAATAACTATACTAAATATTTATGCACCTAACCTCAGTGACCCAAGATACATGAAGCAAACACTGTCAAGCTGAAGGGAGAAATAGATGTCTCTACAGTAAGAGTTGGAGACCTTAATACACCACCCTCAGTATTGGACAGAACATCTGGACAGAGGATAAATAAAGAAACAGAAAGCTTGAATTATATGATAAATGAACTAGACATAACAGAGCATTGCAACCCAAAACAGCAGGATATACATTCTTTTCAAGTGCCCATGGATCCTTCTCCAAAATAGATCATATGTTGAATCACAAGACAAATCTCAATAAATTTTAAAAGATTGAAATTATACAAAACACTTTCTCTGATCATAAAAGAATGAAGCTAAAAACCAATAATGGATGGAAAAAAGGAAAGTTCATAAATATATGGAGATTGAAAAACAAGCTCTTAAATAATTAGCAGGCCAAAGAAGAAATTGCCGTAGAATTCAGCAAATATTTTCAGATAAATGAAAATGAAAACACAACATACCAAAACCTATGGGACACTGCAAAGGCAGTGCCAAGAGGGAAATTTATAGCCCTCAATGCTTACAGTAAAAAAGAATAAATAGCTTAAATTGAAGACCTAACTGCACACCTGGAGGAACTATTAAAAGAACAGCAAACTAATCCCAAACCAAGCTGAAGGAAAGAAATAGTAAAGATCAGAGCAGAAATAAATGAAATTGAGAACAACAACAAAAAACCAATAGATTGTAACAAATGTTACACTAAGCATGTTTTTAATGTTAATACTGCTAATGTGGGAAAGTGTGAGAGGGAGAGGGAGTCGGGCATATGGGAATCGCCTATATTTTTATGTAACAATTACGTACTCTAAAGTTTCTTTAAAGTAAATAAAAATTTAAAAAACAATAGAAAGAATCAATGAAACCATAAGTTCGTTCTTTGAAAAGATCAACAAAATTGACAAACCCTTAGCTAGACTGACAAGGAAAGAAAGAGAAAACACAAACAAATAAAATCAGAAATGAGATTTCTGACCCCAATGAAATGACCCCAAAGAAATAAGAGAGATCATAAGAGGATATTATGAACAATTGTATGCCAAGAACCTAGACAATGTAGATGAGATGGACAGATTCCTAGAAACACATGACCACCTACACTGACCCTAGAAGAGAGACCTCAGCAAACCAGTCACAAGTGGATAGATTGAAACAGTCATCAAAAACCTCCCAAAGATGAAAAGCCCAGGACCAGATGGCTTCATAGGTGAGTTCTACCAATGATTCAAAGATGATCTAATACCAATCTTGCTCAAGCTCTTCAAAAAAATTAAACAGGAAAGAACACTACCAAACTCATTCTACAAAGCCAACATTACTTAGTACCAAAACTTGATAAAGCTATTATGAAAAAAGAAAATTATAGACCAATATCCCTAATGAATATACATGCAAAAATCCTCAACAAAATACTTGCAAACCAAATCCAAAAGCACATTAAAAGACTTATATACATGATCAAGTGGGTTTTATCCCAGGTACACAATGGTGGTTCAACACAAGAAAATCAATTAGTGTAAATAAACTACACTGATAAGTTGAAGAAGAAAAAATCACATGATTCTCTCAATTGATGCAGAAAAGGCATTTGACAAAGTACAGCACGCTTTTTTGATAAAAACATTCCAAAAGATGGGAATAGAAGGAAGCTTTCTCAATATGGTAAAGTGCATATATGAAAACCTACAATTAGCATTGCACTCAATGGTTAAAGACAGAAAACATTCCTGCTAAGATCAGGAGCAAGACAAGGATGCCCACTGTAACTGTTATTATTCAACATTGTGCTAGAAGTTCTAGCTAGAGCAATTAGGCAAGATAAAGAAATAAATGTCACCCAAATAGGAAAGGAAGAAGTAAACCTTCTACTATTTGCTCATGATATGATCCTATATCTAGAAAATCCAGAAAAATCCACAACAAAGCTACTAGGATTAATAGACAAGTTCAGCAAAGTGGCAGGATACAAGATTACTATACAAAAATCAATAGCGTTTCTATACACTACTGATATGCAATCTTAGGACTAAAACAGTCAAATATTTAGAAATAAACTTCATGAAGGACATAAAGGACCTCTATTAAGAAAACTACAAAACATTGGTAAAAGAAACATAAGAAGACTTAAATAAATGGAAAGACATTCCATGTTCATGGATTGATAGACTAAATATCATTAAAATGTCAATTCTACCCAAACTGATTTACAGATTCAATGCAATCCCAATAAAAATCCCAACAGTCCTTTTTCCAGAAATTGAGAAACCAATAATCAAATTTATTTTGAAAGGTAAAGGGCTCTGAATAGCCAAAAATGTATTTAAAAGAAGAACGAGGTTGGAGGACTCTCACTTCCAAAGTGATTTTTGATGAGGCTATTAAGGCTACACAGATGGACCAAAACAAGCTATTCAACAAATGGTGCTGGAAGAAGTGGATTGCCTTACCCAAAAGAAAGAAAGAGGACCCTTATCTCACACCTTATACAAAAATTAACTCAGAATGGACCAAGGACCTAAATATAAAAGCGACAACCAAAAAATCCTAGAAGAAAATATAGGAAAATATCTTTAAGATCTTGTGGTAGGTGGTAGTTTCTTAAACCTTGCACCCAAAGCATGAGCAACAAAAGGAAAAACAGATAAATGAGACCTTCTCAAAATAAAACAATTTTTTTTTAACCTCAAAGGACTTCATCAAAAGGGTAAAAAGGCAGCTGACTCAATGGGAAAAAATATTTGGCAATCACATATCTGGTAAGGGTTTAATATCCATGATATATAAAGAAATCATACAACTCAACAATAAAAAGACAAACTACCTGATTAAAAAGTGGACAAAAGACTTGAAAAGACAGTTGTCCAAATAAGTACAAATGGTGAAGAAACACATGAAAAAATGTTCAACATCAGTGGTGATTAGGGAACTCCAAATCAAAACTACAATGAGATAATTTCTCACCTATTAGACTGGCCACTATTAAAAAGTCAGAAAACTGTAAATGTTAAAGAGGATGTGTAGAGAAAGGAACACTTATTGACTGTTGATGGGAGTGCAGAATGGTACAGCCACTATGGAGGACTGTGTGGCAGTTCCTAAGGAAGTTGAATATAGACTTGCCATGTGATCTGGCAATACCATGACTAAGTATATACCCAGAAGAACTGAGAGCAGTGGCACGAATAGACATCTGCACACTGATGTTCATAATAGTGCTATTCAAGATTGCCAAAAGTTGGAAACAACCCAGATGTCCATCAACTGATGAATGGATAAGGAAATTGTGGTGTGTACACAAAATGAAATATTATGCAGCAGTGAGAAGAAATGAAGTCATGAAGCATATGACAACACAGATGAACCTGGAGTGAGCAAGCCAAACACAAAAGGTCAAATACTGTATGATTGTGCTATTATGAACTAAATATATTATGTAAACTCATAGAATTAATAATTAGAATATAGGTTATCAGAAAAATAGTATGAGGGTAAAGAATAGAAAGCTGATGGTTAATCTGTGCAGAACTGGTTAAAAGGTTGTTTGTAAGTCTTTGGAAATGAATGGAAATGGTAAGAGCACATGATGGTATTTCTGACTAGCAGAGCTATTATGTGGGTATGACAGTAGTTGAAAGGTAAAGCCTAAAAACATGTATATTATTAGAAGGAAAGATAAAAAATGTAACATGGGACTGTATAACATAGTAAAAGCTCATGTAAAATATGAATATGGGTGATCCTGCATATATGAGACTGTTTTTACAAAATAAAACACAAACAAACTAGAGAGAAGAAAACAGAGTAACAGGTATGTATGGCAGGGGAAGCACACGGGGATTGAAAGGTGATGAGTTTTGTTTGTTTAGTTGGGTTTTGTTTTTAGTATTATTACTGGAACAATGAAAATGCTCTAAAAATGATTGAAGTGATGAATGCACACCTACGTGATAACACCGAATATCACTGATTGTCCACTTTGGATGGAATTATGCTTTGTTAATATATATCAATAAAATTGATTAGAAAATAAAATAAAATAATAAAATTAAAATAAAACAAGTGCTTGGAGAATAGTGGTGGGGCCATCCCTGGGGGACTACATGTGGCCAAACCCAGCAACTGACCTGCAGGTGACCACACTGGGTACCAGTAGAAGAGGTGAACAAGAGAAAATAATCCTGCCACCATCCCTCCCCCTTCAAACACTGTAGACCAGGTGTGGCACCAGAAAATGAACACATAAGAGTGGACACACAGGACCACATATAACTTGGGCCAAAGGGTTGATGTCACTGCATTGTAGCCCACCTAGAACTCAGAACTCTTCCTGGGTCCAAGGTGAATGTCTCCAAAATTCAGCGAGTTAGCACCATCTAGCTGCTGAATTGCAGGCGAACCCATGAACGTAACACCATACCAGCTCAGCACAGATACAAGTCTCAGAGCTTGTTGGGACATCTGGTAAATCGTGTAGGGTAGATATCAAAAGAGTGTCCCAAAGAGGAGAAATGGGGGCCAGGATTGTCACTGGCAGTTGCCAGGCACAGGAAGGGACTTTGAAAATTTCAAGGTAGATGCATTTTATCACTGGGTCTCATGTGGATCAGTCTGGGCCTGGGGTGGCTCTGCTAGAAGGCAGTGAGAGCCCTGACAGGTCCTAGTCACCAGAAAATGACTTCATTAGAAGAAGGAGCGCAAAAAACCGAGGGCCCCAGACAGGTACACAGCTGGCTGAACCTGTGTGCAATGTCGAGCCCTTTAACAATGACCACAATCAACTTTTATCCAGTGTTCGTGAGACAACAGGAACATGCAGATATTATTACTGGTATTATTATTCTTTTCTTACTTGCAGAAGAGGAAACCGAGCTTCAGAATTAGCTCACTTGTCTGAGGTCACAGCGTTTGACTATGCTGGGGTTCAGAATTGTGAATTTCTAAAATTTAAGTAAGATAATCAAACCATGGATCCAAGGAGTTCAGAGAACCCCAAGCAGGACAAATTCCAAAAGGCATGCAGGTGCATGCACACACAACAAACATACACCTAGACACATTCTAGTGAAACTGATGAAAACCAAAGAAAAGGAGAAAAAATCATGAAGGCAGAAGGAGGAAAAAGACTCACTTTATGATATAATATTTTTAGGTTTCCTAACCAGGGGTTTGATATCTAGAAGTTACTTTGCAAACATCTGCTTCCTACTCCAACGTGCTGCAGCAAAGTCTCCATTTAAAAGCTTAAATATGAAGTAAAAGGGTTGGGGAAAGTTTTTTACCACAATTTCCAGGAAGGAAGGGACAGAACAATGACTCATGAGTTGTAAATACCACAGCTTTATCTCTCAGAAACGGCAAGATCTTTACAAGATAACTCAACCAGAAGCCTGCAAGGGAAAATGTACAAGGGAACTTGAGGCACATTCCTAGAGGAGATACTGTCCCCATCAACCTGGAGAGAATCAAATTTGCAGCAACCACGCAGGGCAAAACAACCTCTGACAGATGCCCATACCTCTCCCATCACATGGATTGAGGAGAAGCCATCTAGAGATCTTGGGAGATACCTGAGCCTGGAAGGAAACTTGCTAGAGCCTACATGAGGGTGGGGGCATTTCCTGTTATAGGATGGGTTTATCTTCAATAATAGCCCTGAGGGTAATGAGCAGGTCAGAGCAGAATGAGCTGCAGCCTCGGCTGAAGGCAGGCACGGTGGGTGGCAGCCTGCTCAGGACCGCACGCCAATGGGGGAGAAACCTCTGCCCATACCCCAGGAATCTGGTGAGTGGAAAGGCTCAGTGCTACACATCCTGAAGTGCACCTGGGACCAGAGTTCTGACCAGGTCAGGGAGGAGGAAGCTTGGGGTCCCCCTGGGTTCCCTCCTGATACACACCAACATTCAACACTCCAGTGGCGAGTGATTCAGCCTCATCACTCCTCAACCAGACTCTTGACTTTTGTGCACTTTCCAGAGCCTCTGTGGATTGAACCTTTCTCCATTCCCCACAGCACAGCGGGAACAAAATCCTCCCCAGGATTATCCCTGGAAGTTTCTATGTGTGGCAGTGACCATGGTGATGCTTTTTTTGGTCATGATTCTTGGTGTGGTCCTGATAAATGGTGAGGAGATGAGGCCAGTGGGGAAGGGAGATCAGAGGGAGCACTATTCTCCAGGTGCACTGTTCAGGGGAGGGTCTGTAGGTAGCAGGTGTGAGCGGTAATGTTAGGCTGTGCTGTGTTCCCTGGCATAATGGTTTTGGAAGGAAATTTCTCTCCCCATCCTAGCTTGGAAGATTTGGTGAGCTAGAATAAACCTGACAATGGTCTGAAAATCTAGGGCTTTTCTTTTCTTTTCCCTACCCCATAGTCTTGCTGTTAAACTACCAATTAGAGGAAGAATTGAATCAGCTGGACAACACATGTGAGTGCTGATTGCAATGGTGGCCTCCCTCCTACCCATTCACCAGCTCTTCTTTCTTCCAAGTCTGTGGCCACCTTTTCTCTATGTGTCTCTTAGATACAAAAGGACTAGCAGATGCTAAACACAATCGAGATATCATTTGGGGAGAACTGTTCCGGCAAGTGAACACTGTGCGGGCAGTAAATGGTGAGGAGATAGGCATTTGGAGTTTGTTTTGTAGGGAGTGAGTGCTGGGAAAGGTTTGCTGTTCTTTGCCACATGGTTAATAATAACAGTTCTTGAAACAGATGAGTCTGTAAAGGGAATTTTAACTAACCCTCTACTCACAAGAAATACTAATGTAAGTTTGTGGAACCCTGCATTTCATTTCGCTGCTTTTATTTTTTAGGAGGTGCTGGAGATTGAACCCAGGATCTTGTACACGGAAAGCAGATGCTCAACCACTGAGAAGCAATTGTTCCCAAATGAAAATTTGTTTTTTCATTTGTTTGTTTTTAGGAGGTACCAGGGATAGAACCTGAGATCTCATACATGAGAGGCGGGAGCTCAACCACTTGAGCTACATCCGTTCCTCCACTGCTTTCTGATAAAGATTGGGCATGGGACACATGGGAAGCTTCTCAACTCCCTGTTGCAAAATGTCAAGGATACAGCCAGCCGGTTGGTTTCAGTTAAGGTGGTCTTTGGCTTCTCTGTCACATGGCAATGCACATGGGTTGGAGTTCAATTCTGTGACCATTGTAGCTTCCAGCCCCAGAGAACTGACTTCTCTCCCTCTCCCACAGGATCTTCCTGCAATCCCTGCCCTGAGGACTGGACAGCATTTGAGGGCTCCTGCTATAACTTTAGCATGAACAGACTCAGCTGGACTAAAGCCAGGCATCAATGTATCCAGGAGGGAGCTCGCCTGGTCATCATCAACAGCCAAGCAGAGCAAGTACAGGAGGGAAGAGATGCCATGGGGACTCTTTCCAAGGAATTACAGGGACATGTTCCTGTATGTGTTACTTTCCTAGCTACTAAAACAAATACCTTACAATGGGTTGCCTTAAACAATGGGAGTTTGTTGGCTCATGGTTTTGAGGCTAGGAGAAGTCCAAAACTGAGGTGTCAGCAAGGCGATGCTTCCACCCTGAAGACTGGCATTCTGGGGCTGGCTGCCAGCGATCCTTGGTCCTTGGCTTCTCTGTCACATGGCAATGCACATGGCGGGTGTCCTCTCCTTTCTCTTCTGGTTTCTATTGAATTCCAGCTCTGGCAGCTCCCTGTGGCTATTCCTTACATGTCCAATTTCCTTGCTCATAAAAACTTCAGCCATAATGGATCAAGAACCACCCTTACTCAGTTTGGGCACACCTTATCTTAGCATCTTCAAAGGTCCTATTTACAAATGGGTTCACACTTACAGGACCAGGGTTTGGGACCTGAACATGCCTTTTATGGGGAAATGTTTCAATCCCTACACTGTCTCCTGAAGATTTCTGTTTTTCTATTGTTTATTATTATTATTGGAATAGTGAAAATGCTCTAATAATGATTGAAATTGAAATGTTCTTTGTCTCTTTCATGTTCCTCTGCCCCAACCCCAGTCTCACCACCATACCCACATATTTCCTGACTACAAATACTTTCCTTCCAAGTAGAATTTCCTGACTACATCTAAAGAAGAGTTTTGGATTGGCCTCACAAAACAATACATGAAGGGCCCCTACAAGTGGCAAGATGGCTCATCTCTCACCTACACGTGAGTGTCCCTGTATGGATTCAGAATCCCTCTCCCCATCCACTCTGTGCCATTGGAGTTTGATAAAGATCTTCTGAGAGCAGGTTTTTCAACTGCTTCAAGGGTCTAATTTTGGCATGAGCCAAACTTCTGCCTGTCAAACCCCCTCCTACAGTGCTTATTGTTATTTCATGAGTTGCAAATGGGTGTATTTGCAAACAATGGATTACACAATATTAAACAGAACCATCGTCCTTGTAGGACGTCTCAGTGGCTTTAGGATGTTGAAGAGAGCTGTGTATCTTCAGGAAAGGAAGAGACAATGTGTAATTTGCTGAGCTTATTTAGAGCCAGAGCTCTTCTGGGCATATAACCTGGAGGTTCTAGGTTCCAACAAAGCATCCTTGAAGAAACACTGCCTCGAGGCCCCTGGGGCATTCAATGACACTCACTTCTCTTTTTCGTTCTGTCCTTCCACTCATCCTTTACCAGAATCATGCTCTAAGGCTCCTGGACCTCTCCTCTGTATTCCTCCTTCCCTTCTTCACCACTGCACTGCCTCATCTCACGTCTCACGATCTCTAGACTGGACTATTGCTGTACATCCTAGATCTAGTCTTGCCCTTGTCAACCCATGCTCTACTCAAGCCAATGTTGCAACATTTCTGAACGTGGTTTTGATATGGATTTAGGAAACACCCCCATTCCCCCAGTGACACAAGTGTAATGTCTAGATCCTTTAAGATGGCAACTTTCAAGGTTTGTACACTGTATTCGATCCATCTTCACATCCTCCTCTCCTGACCTCCCAAGTCCTCCCCACATCCTTCTTTTAATCTAAGTCCTAGATGATGCACCTTTTTCCAGGGTTGATTTGCACTCTCTTCCTTCTGCCTTTCCTCTTGCTGTATCTACTGCCTAGGACATGTTCCTTGTCTGGTGAATTGCAAAATGTGTGTGGAGCCCAAGACATATGTCCCCTCTCTAGGGGCAGCCCTGCTGTGCCAATGATACATTGATCAAACTCTTCATTTCCTAACCACATTTTATTTAGATGGTTTTTATTGCCTTTATTATGGTATCCCTTTGCCTATACCCATCTTCTCCATCAGACTAGCTTATACTTGAAGACAGAAAGAAGTTCCAACACATTTCTGTGGTCCAGTACCCTGTACAAGGCTTTGTACCCAGCATGAGCTCAGCAAACAATTTTGGAATGAATGAATGAGTGTTGAAAACATTTCAAGGTTTTGCCCCCTAAGGATTTTCTGGGGCCTTTGGGGTGTCATGACTGGGGTGGTTGCTACTGGAAATTGGTGGGTAGAGTCCAGGAATGCTGCTCAGTGTCCTACAGTGCACAACAGAGAACCCAAATGCTCACAGTGTCAAGGTGGATAAACCTAACTTTAGGATATGGCATGGATTTTTCAATTTCTTGGAAATTCACTGGTTTCCTACTGTCTATTCTTATGGGCTAACCTTTATCTGGTACCTCTGGGTTGATATTTACAGCTGTACATGGTTCCATATGCCTTTATTTAGGGATTTGGCTGGTGTTGTATGTTTATTTACAGCAACTGGAGACCTGGAGAATTGTACCCCTCTGACTGTGTCTTTGTAACGACAACGGGCCACTGGGACAGTGGTTATTGTGACTACTGGGTCTACCGTTGGATCTGTGAGAAGCCTCAGATCTGCTAAGCCTGCTCCCTTTCCTCTGTGCCTTGCTAGTTCAAGACTCCCCTGATGTGTGACCTCAGCACAATACCCTGACTTCTCTGCAAAATCCAGGTCTGTCTTGAGTCCACGTATTCTTGATAGGATCAATTCCCTCTCTTGCCTTCTCTCTTAAATTCTGTTGAAAAACAAGAAATGACCCTGAGATGAAACTTTCAGCAAAATAAAGCAGGTAGAACTTTCTACAGGGTAAATTATCCAATTTTTCTAATATAAGTGGCATAATTAAAAGAAAATGTGCGATTGTCATAGAATAAAAGATATCTAAATGATATAAACTAATGTGTGGACTTTGATTGTATTTCGATTTGAGCAAATCACCTATAGAAAGACATATTCTAGCAATCACAATAGTTGAATATGGATTAGGACATAAGCAGTTATTATTAATTTGTTACCTGTGGTAATAGCTTGGGAGTTCCATATAAAAAAGAAGATATATGTTAGAATACATACTTAAGTCATTAGGGGATTTTCTGCAAAATACTAAATAAATCAATGAGAAGGGGCCATAGATGGAATAAAATTGGTCCCGTGTTGGTAATTGTTAAAGCTGGGATATAAGAGTTCTCTGTCTTACATACTTCACGACAGCTTTATCTTTCATAGGCTATGAGGTAGATTCCCTGTATCGTTATAGGAAATATCTTTCCTGTTATTGGAAACACAGTACACTGGCACATGGGTTTGTGATTCAGTATTAATTAGCATGACTACACAAATTCTTTCTATTATAGAAATAAGAGAAATAGGGCACTTGTTTGAATTCTAGAGATGGTTTTTTTAAACGTTATTAACAATTATGAACCGTCCCCATCTCTGACTTAGAAGAGTAAGGGGGAGTAATATTTTTCTTTAACTGACAGTATGCTCACTTGGGTTTCTGTGGCTTTCTAGATCAAAGCCTTGAGAAACTTCTACTATAGCTATTCTCCAGGAGTGGCAAGAACCAACCCTGTTTTTTTTTGTTTTTGTTTTTTAGTTTCATTTAAAATTTTTATTTGAAGTATGTAATTCATACATGAACATACATAAATAATAAGGATATAGTAAAAGTTGTAAAGTTACAAAACAAATATGCATATCATCATACATGGCTCCCACACATCACTCCACCACCAACACCTTGCATTGTTGTGAAACATTTATTACAAACTATGAAAGAGCATCATCAAAATATTAATACTGACTATACCCATTATCTTATATTTGGTGTATTTTCTCCCAACCCACCCAATTATTAACACCCTGTATTAGCATTATACATTTGTTATAGTTCATGAGAGAACATTCCCATATTTATTCTGTTAACCATGGTCCATCTTCCACCTGTTATTCAAAGTGTACACTCAGTGGCCTTCATTTTCATCACAGAGTTGGGCTGTCACCACATCAATCAATTTTAGGATTTTCCATTACTCCAAAAGGAAAAATCCCATTCTCCCTTATATTCCCCTATTGCTGTCCCTTAGAATTGACATAATATTTTATTTGCAGCTGCAAAAATATTACAATATTACTGTTAACTATCATCCATAAGTTACATTAGTTGTAATTTTCCATTGAATCACCATATTCTTAACACTTTGTAAAAGAACATTCTTACACTTGTACTGTTAACCAGTCTTCATCCACCATCGAAATCACTGTTTTACACTCCCTACATTATCCTCTAGCTTCCTTTCAATTGACATATTGCATCCACAGACTACCCCTTTCAGTCACATTTATAAACCAGCAGTGTTAATTATACTCACTATAACGTATTGCCATCAGCTCCATTCATTTCCACACTTTTACAATAAACCTTAGTAATAATTCTACATACATTAAGCATCAGCTCCTATGCTCAACCCACATTCTATTTCCTATCATTCTTAGAGCACTTTCAGTCTTCCTAGTACTCTAGAGTTTACCTCTGTGAGTTTACTCATCATATTTAGTTCATATTAGTGAGACCACACAATATTTGTCCTTTTGTGTTTGACTTATTTCACTCAACATAACGTCCTCAAGGTTCATCCATGTTGTCATATGCATTCCTATTTCATTTCTTCTTACAGCTGAATAGTATTCCATTGTGTGTATATGCCACATTGTATTTATCCATTCATTGATTGATGGACACTTGGGCTGTTTCCATATTTTAGCAATTGTGAATATGTTGCTATAAACATCAGTGTGCAAATGTCAGTTCACTTCCTTGCTTCCATTTATTCTGAATATATTCCTAGTAATGGGATTACTGAATCATACATCAATTCTATGTTCAGCTTCTTGAGGTATTGCCAAACTGTCTTCCAGAGAAGCTACGCCATTCTACATTACCACCAACTGTGAAGGGGTGTTCCTGTTTCTCCACATCTTTTCCAGCACTTGTAGTTTTCTGATTTTTTTAAAAAAACAATGGCCATTCTATAAGGTGTGAAATGATATCTCATTGTAGTTTGGATCTGCATTTCCCTAATAGCTAGGGATGTTGAACTTTTTAACCAAATCAATTTTATTGATACATATTGATAAAGCATAAATCCATCCAAAGTATACAATCAATGATATTTGGTATCATCACATATTTGTGCATTCATCACTTCAGTCATTCTTTTTTTTTTTTTTTTTAAAGATTTTATTTATTTATTCATTTATCTCCCCCTTGCTGCTTGTGCTCGCTGGGTCAGCTAACCACGCCATGCGGGCAGGCTTGCCTTCACCAGGAGGCCCCGGGAACCGAACCCGGGGCCTCCCATATGGTAAACTGGAGCCCTACTGATTGAGCCACAGCCGCTTCCCACTTCAGTCATTCTTGATTGAAGTCAGGCACTGATGGACAGATATTACATGAGTCAGGCACTGATGGACAAATACTACATGACCTCACTGATACGAATTAAGCAAATTGAGCAGGCTCAGAGAGCTAAAGTCTGGAAGACTGGTTTACAGGAGACAGAAAGGGAGAAAAAGGTTGTGAGCCAACGCCCATATGGGCAAAATCTATGATAAGATGGAAATAAGTAGTTGTGCAGTGGAGGCGCGTGATAGGGGTGCAGTGATGCTATTGGGTTGGGAGGGGCAGGTTTGTCACGGGGTAGGGTGGGGAGGGTGGGTTGGACTGTCCTTACACAGATATTTTTAAGATAAAATGAGGCAATGTGTCCTCAGTGGGTAGCATTGTAACAGACGGGAAGTCAGTCAATAACTGCTAATACCAGTAAGTCTACTCTAGTGCATAGTTCATGTCTCAATCCTGAGGACTGATTCAGCTGGGCCACTCTTTTACTGAATAACCTCATTAAAAGGTCCTACAATGGGATCGTGCCCGCAGGAGTGGATTAAGGTTAAGAACGTGCTTTTCTGGGGTGCAAACTCCAAGCCACTAAAGGGGACATCTTAGAAGCTGCCTCCCATGAGTACAGTTTTGACAGAAGCAGAGAGCAGAGAGGCTGCTCTGTGCAGTACCGGCATCTGTTGCCTAATATTTTGGATTCTTTTCTAATTTATTAAATCATTTAATTAATGCACATAAGGATGTGCTTATATCCCCCCCCAAAAGAAAAAAAAAAAAAAAAACTTTGCAAGTCCTTACCTGTAACATTGCATCTAGATCAGAGCAGGCATTGGGAAGTTACCACACCACAAATTAGAGACTTTCTGAGATTTATGTGTGCATTTTATTTATACTTTACGCAAATGTTACTTGGATATCCCAGAGATAGCTGTGTGACCTAAGCCAATCAGAACTTTTCTCTGCAGTTTTGCACGTGGCTTATGAGAGAGAAGCACTCTTTTTTCCTCAGTGGGTCTACCATCTATAGAACCACTGAGGTGAGATTTGTCTGTGCAAAGAGACTGAAACCAAATCACACCTGAAAACAAATTAGAAAAGCAATCAGCAAGGAAACCTCAAAGTCGTGATTCAAGTCCCTGGAGCCAACTTCTCCATTCCCCAAATCACCAACTTACTAGAGCCAATGGATCCCAATTTTTTTGCCTAAAATTTATATTTCTATCCCCAAGAACTGAAATAGTCCCCGCCAAATAAGAAAGGAACTCGGGAGGCGGGTCATGTCATCCACATCCAATGCTCTCCCCAATCGTGGTGGACGTGTCCAGCCTCTGTTTGAAGCTTCCTTCTCTCCCTAGGTCGTTTCCTCTCCGGCTGCCCCTATTATTATAAAACTCTTCCTCCCACGGAGCTCTAGCAGTTCGACAATCTCATTGAATGCACTGTTTGTTATGAACTCGTCCTCTGCTTCCTGCCCCAGCCTCTTGGCAGCCATGTTCCTTCCACATGAAACTTCTTTCCTTCACTTCTCCACAAACGTGCCTCCATCTGCCTCAGCTCAAATCGTCATCTTCCCAAGAGAGACCATCTGTGATCACCATTTCCAATATCGGGCTTCTAGTTTGTTTTTTTTTTTAAACAAATCAATTTTATTGATACATATTAATAAAGCATAAAATTCACCCCAAGTATACAAACAATGGTATTTGGTACAGTCACATAGCTGTGCATTCATCACGTCAATCACTGGAGAATTTCCATCATTTCAATAATAATAGTAAACAAAAATCAAGCAAGAAAATTCTTCATCTCTCATCCTTTCTATACTTCCCCTGCCATACACAGCTGCTATTTCTAGCTATTCTTGCACATTTATTTATTTTGAAGGGTTTTATTGAGATATATTCACATATTGTATGATCTATCCCAAGGGTATAATCAATGATTTTAGAATAATCACAATGTGGTGCATTCATCACCACAAACAATTTTAGGACAAGTTCATTATTGGTCTTCTGATTTTTAAAATCACACCAACAATTTACTTTTTTTTTTTTTTTTTTACTGTTTGTTCACAATCAGGTCTCTACCCATAGAGGGGCATAAACAGCATTCAGCAGGTGTTTTATCTTCTCAGCACGGTGCATGGTGCAAAATAAAATTTCTGACACTAGAAATGTCCCTAGAAATATTGCCTGGATCACTGGAGTTGCTTAAAAGCATTTGAATTGAGAATGGGATCATAATCACGTCTAAATAGTCAATTTCAGGTATGCCTTTTTAAAGTAACGGATGTTCTCCTTTCTTTTTTGTATGATCCTGATATATATAAACTTTTTATTGTAGTAACATAAATTTCCCACTTTATCCACTTGGAGTGTGCAATTCAGTAGCATTAATTACAGTCACAATCTTGCCCTAACATCATCCATCACCTATAAGGCACTGTTATGGGGTGCATTGTCCCCGCAAAAGACACGTTCAAGTCTTAATCCCCTGTGCCGTGAATGCGGCTTTAATTGGGAATAGGGTCTTTGAAGAGGTGATCAGTTAAGATGGGGACAAACTGGGTTAGGGTGAACTCTAAATGCAATGGCTGGTGTCCTTATATAAGAAGAGGGAAATGTGGACACAGGGACACACAGACTCAGAGGAATGGAGGCAATGGAGGAAGCGATTGGAGTGATGCAGCCGTGAGCCAAGGGCAGCCACGGGTGGCTGCCTCCACCAGGAGCTGGAAGGGGCCGGGAACGCTCCTCCCCTGTGGGTTTCAGGGGGCACCCGGCCCCGCCAGCACCTCATTTTCAGACCTCTGGCCTCCAGAACTGAAGAGAATAAACTTCTGCCCAGTTCCTGATACGTTGTTAGGCACCAAAGGAAACGAAGACACTCACTGATGCAAACCTGTCACTGTTTTATTCATTCACTTATAGGGCTAAAAACTCTGTTCTCCCCATTAGAAGTTACACAGCAAGAGGGCAGGGGACCTTGTCTTGCTAGCTCTGTGTTTGAATCCCCAGAGCCCGGGACATGCCCGACCTCGATAAATGTTTTATGAATGAATGAAAGCATGGATGAGTTTTAAAGGCACAGAGTAAGGTAGGGGAGGAAGCAGCTGGTTTGTCCGCTGTAGGCAAACACACACAGGGCTCTCCTGAGTGATGGCAGGACACGGGATAGCGTTTATTGAGCAGTTACTGAGAGCCAGAAAGTCTCCATGGCAGGTGCAGTGACTACTGGGCTCCCCATTGGTAGATGGAAGCTCAGAGAGGGGAATTCACTTCCCCAAGGCCACACAGCCAGAAGGGGCCAGGATTGAAACCCGGGTCTTTTGATTGGAGTCAGAGCCCTGAAGCGGGAAGCTCTCCAGGCTGCTGAGTCTCCCTTTGCCTTTTAATCTGTGTTTAAGAACCTGAATAGAAATGAACAATCCACACGGATTGGTCTCTGTTTAAATAAGAAAACACAACCCCCCATAGAGTTCGCTTGAAATGACATCATGGGGTCTCCAGGCTAGGCAATTAGCAGAACTGGTCTGATCCGGCTGCCTCCAGCCCCCTCTGGTGCTCTCCATCCCTCGTCAGGGCCCCTGGGCATCCTTCCCGGAGGACACATCAGAGGTGATCGAAGCCATAAACTTGCCTGGTATTAAGGAGCCCAAGGACACGCGCCCTGCACATCCTGCGGAACTCGGAACTCGCTGGCATGGCAACCCCCTGGAAGCCAATTACAAGTTTTGCTAGAGAAGAGCCATGGGATTTTCCGTGACTCCTGGGAGCTCATTAAAAGTTGGCACCCAATTCCCACCTCCACTTCATCTGTGTAGAGGCCCCAGGGTCAGCCTCGGGGCTGCAGGCAGGTGAGGCCTGAAGCATCACAGATCAGGGCTCAATCCCAGCTCAGGCTCACCCCACTCCAGAGAAAGGTCCCCAGACAGTTTTCCCACTTGGCCACAGGCCCACGCTTGGGCGTTTGATTAGCAGCAAAGAGACGTGCGTGGGAACTGGGGAGGGACTGCGGGCCCCAGGCGCAGGATTCCCAGGCTCCCAGCAGCCAAATGCTGCAGGCGCTCCACGCCGCCCTGGGGCAGCAGAAGCCAAAGCCTCACAGTCAGGGGTGGCGGCTGTGAGCCCTCAAGCTGCTGGGCAGGGAGAGCCTGAGGGCCAGGGCTCTGGGGAGCTGCAGCTGCTACCTCCTCTGTGGAAACACCCATGGCACTGCTACAAAGGTTCTCGCTCAACACTGCTTTCCTTTCCTGGCTGCTAAAACAAATACCACTCAGTGGGGTGACTTAGCAACAGGAATCCATTGGCTCACACTTTCGAAGGCTGGAAGGCTTGCTTCCTGTCAGGGCTGGTATTAAATATATTCCAGCCATCTCTGGGGTTCCGGGGCTTTTCCGTCACATGGCGATGCACTTGGCGGCCTCTTCTCCTTTCTCTTCCGGGTTCCATTGACTCCTGGCCTCTGGCTGCTCCCCGTGGCCTCTCTCTCCGTCTGACTTTCACTCTGCTTATGAGGGACTCCAGGAATCGGATTAAAGCCTGACCTGGCGCAGTGGAGTCACACCTCACCTGAGGGAGTATCTTGGAAAGATCTCACTTACAATGGGTCCACACGCACCAGAACAAGGTCCAAGGGCAAGAACGTGCTGAAACTGGGGTACACTATCCAAGCCCCGCAAACGTCTACCCCTCTCCCTGCTGGACCGTCATCACTCTGGTCCACTCTGGACTCGCTCACCATTTTATTCCCACCACCTGGCATCTAGTAGGTGCTCAGTAAATACTTCAAGTGAGACAGTCACTATAGCCCTGTGGAGACTCTGTGAATTGCAAAGCCCTTCTGACATGCAAATACCTGTTCCCCAGGGTGTCTGAGCTTCTCTCTCAGGTGTGATTGGCGTCACAGGAGCCCGTCTGCCATTGCACGTGCATTAAACACAGGCTCCTTGAGTAGATGGTGTCATCTCAGGCTGCTGGGATTGCGTCCTGTGTTATCAGACCACTGCCTCTCTTCCCAGGCCACCTCGAGCCACGACCCCATCCTTGCTGCCCAAGCAACCATCATGTGGGCCTTTTTCAGTTCCTCATTTGGGCAGTCACTTCCCACCACAGGACCTTTGCACATGCTCCTCCCCTCTCCTGCTGCTCCTCCCCTCTCCTGCTGCTACCCACCCTCTTGCTGCTTCTCCCCTCTCCCTCTGCCCCTGCCCCTTAGAAATCCACCTGCATGTCCTGGCTGAAATGTCCCCTTCTCTGTGAACCTCCCCCCAGCCTGCCCTGCTCTCTGTGGATCAGGTTCTCAGGTTCTTACAGCAATGCCGTCTCCCTCATGGCACTCCTCACACTCTCGGCTGAGATTCAGTTATTTATCTTCTGCCTCTCCCCGTTGACTGTAAAGCCCAGGAGGGCAGGGGCTGTCTGCAGAGTTCCTCTCCCAGCTCCTGGCTCAGGGGCTGCCTCCCTTGTCCCTGCACATCTGGGGCCTGGTAGCGGGGGTTGGACCCCTTCGAGCTGGAGATAAGACTTATCTTGTGCACAGTCTAGGTACCGAGGCTGGTCATCCTTATCAAGCTAACCAGCGAGTGGGGCCCCTTCTGCCTCCTCCCAGTTATCAAAAAGCGCATCAAAGCGAGAGGTTTCCTTCCTCCATTTACTGCCAGGCAACCACTTATCTCAGAAGAGAGGGGCCCTCTTGAGCAAGACATCGACCAAGGAATTAAAGAGCCCACAGCTCATCCTAACCCTCCAACCCCTAGTGTGATATTCACCCTAGAATTGTT
>JAKSZT010032673.1:1399349-1418281 GCA_026826555.1 Tolypeutes matacus | reverse complement strand
GCATTCTTTGCCTCATCTATAAAACTGAAAGAATCCCAGATGCAAGAAAGGCTGCAGCCTCTCCTGGAGTTATGGTGCATGAAGAAATGTGTAAGTATCCAGCACAAGTCCTGGGGTCTATCCAGTGCTCCAAAGATGGTGATAGACCTGGAGACATCTTGGAATGTACTGGTTGTCCTGGGAAACAGGTAAGAATCAGACTGTGAATTTGAAAGAGCTGATGATGAAGGAAGGTTTGAAACAGTGTCTCCTCAGTCATATCGAGAAGGATCAATGTGACACTGTAGGGGATGCTTGCCCCAGTTTGGACATGTTCTTGGTCTTGTTCTGCATTCTGGTGAGTAAGGACCTATTGTAAATAAGATCTCAAGATGTTGCTTTAGTTCCTGAGGGCTCTGGAGACATCCAGGCACTATAGTCAGGGCAGATAGCTCAGGAGTTTGGTGCCCTGCCAGTGGGGACTACTTTGGAATTTATGCTCCCCATGGTGACAGAGTTGGACTCAGTTGTGTTTTCCCTACACATGGCTCTTCTGTCCTATTTGAACCTATAATTTTTTAAAATTTATTGAAGTATGCCACTCATACATGAACATACATAAACAATAAGTGTATAGCAATAGCTGTGAACTTACAAAACAAACATTGATAACATCATACAGGGCTCTCATACCTCACCCTATCACCAATACCTTGCCTTGTTGTGAAACATTTTTAACTAATGATAAAAGAGCACCCTCAAAATATTACTACTAACCAACGTATTTCCCCCTAACCCACCCTATTATTATTATTATCTTTTATATCATTTATACATGAACATACATGAACAATAAGATGTGAACTTACAAAGCAAACAACCATAACATCCTACAGGGGTCCCATACATCAACCCTCCGCCAACACCTTGCATTGTTGTGAGACATTTGTTACAAGTTATGAAAGAATATTGTCAAAATCTTACTACTAATTATAGCTCTTATCTTACATTTGGTGTATTTTCACCCTACAATTATTTTTTAAATATATTTTTATGACAGAAGTTGTAAATTTACAAAACATTCATGTACATGTGCAGAATTCCCAAACACACCACACCGTGGTAGAATATTTGTTACAGATTATGAGATAATATCATCCAATTATTACCAGGTCCACAGCATATAGTTGGCACACATTTTCCATACTCCCTCATTATCAACACAGTACATCTTTGGCATAGATGCAAGAATATTACATTATTACTATTAACCACATTTCATAGGTCATTCCAGTTGTATTTTTCCCATGCTTCTCCACATTCCCACCTCCCTACAATAGTGATGTTCATCTGCTCTATATCACAAAGGACACTCTTTCATCTGTACCATCAACCACTATTCTCATCCACCTCTGAGTTTACTGTGCTATTCAGTCCCTAGATTATTCTCTAGCTTTCTGTCAATTGGCATTTACATCCCTAGACTACCATTTTCTGCCTCATCCCCATTTATAAAGCAGTTGTTACTATAATATGTTATCATCGGCTCTGAACCTTTCCATACTTTTACAGTAAAGCTAATTAAAACTTCTACATACATTAAATATCTGTAGTCCATCTGAGGCCTCCTCTTACCTCCTTTAAGAACCCACCACCTACCATGAGGTCTTGAAGATATAGTCCTACATTATGTTCTAGAAGCTTTATGGTTCTTGTTTTTATATTTTGGTTTTTGATTCATTTTGAGTTATTTTTTGTATAGGGTGTGAGATAGGGATCCTCTTTCCTTCTTTTGCTATGGATTTCCAATTTTCTCAGCACCATTTGTTGAATGGACTGTTCTGTCCGAGCTGGGTGAGTCAAAAAACACTTGACCATAGATATGAGGGTCTGTTTTTTAACCATCAAAAAGTCTGTTCCATTGGTCTATGTGTCTGTCTTTATGCCAGTACCATGCTGTTTTTGTTACTGTAGCTAGGTAATACAACTTAAAGTCTGGAAATGAGAGTCTTCCAACTTCACTTTTCCTTTTTAAGATGTTTCTGGCTATTCAGGACCCCTTATCCTTCCAAATAAATTTGATAATCATGTTTTCCATTATTTAAAAAATGTTGGTGGAATTTTTATTGGTATTGTATTGAATCTGGATATCAATTTGAGTAGAATTGACATCTTAATGATATTTAGTCTTTCAATCCATGAGCATGGAATGTTCTTCTAATTATAGGGTCTTTTTAAAATTTCTTTTAACAATGAGTTGTAGTTTTCTGAATACAAGTGCTTTACATCATTGTTTAAGTTTATTCCTGAATATTTGGCTTTTATCTGTCATATTTTATTTTCTCCACTCTTTTGACACTTTTAGTTACTTTTATTGATATAATCTTAATTTCTAGACTCTCTTCCAAGCTTCTCTCTCCTGTGTTTTCTTTCCAGGCTGTAACACACCTTTTAGTATTTCCTGCAAAGCGGGTCTCTTGGTTACAAACTCTCCCAGTTTCTGTTTATCTGTGAATACTCTAAACTCGTCCTCATTTTTGACAGACAATTTTCCAGATTTAAGATTCTTGCCTGGATATTTTTCTCTTGCAGTATCTTAAATATATCATACCATTGTCTTCTTGCTTCCATGGTTTCTGGTGAGAAATCAGCACTTAATCTTATTCAGTATCTCTTATACATTATGCATTGCTTTTCTCTTCCGCTTTCAGAATTCTCACTTTGTCTTTGGCATTTGGCATTCTGATTAGTATGTGTCTTGGAGTTAGTCTATTCGGATTTTTTGGATGGGAGTATGTTGTGCTTCTTGGACATGGATATCTATGTCCTTAAATAGGTTTGGGAAATTTTCTGCCATTATTTCTTCAAATATTCCTTCTGCCCCTTTTCCCTTCACTTCTCCTTCTGGGACACCCATGACATGTATGTTTGTACACCTCTTGCTGTCCTTTAGTTCCCTGAGACCTTGTTCAAGTTTTTCTAATCTTTTCTTCATCTGTTCTTTTGTATGTCCACTTTCAGAGGCCATTTCTTCAAGCTCACCAATCCTTTCTTCTACCTCCTCAAATCTGCTATTATATGATTCCAGTGTATTTTTAATTTTGTTTATTGCACTTTTCATTCCCATAAGAGCTTCTATTTTGCTATGTATGTTTTCAAATTCTTCTATGTGCTCATCAAATTTCTTCTTAATATCCTTAATTTCTTTAGCCATCTCATTGAAATTATTAAGGAGATTTGTTTGAACATCTATGATTAGTTGTCTCAACTCCTTTATGTCATCTGGAGGCTTATCATGTTCCTTTAACTGGGCCATATCTTCCTGTTCCTTGGTGTGGATTGTAATTTTTTGTTGGTGTCTTGGCATCTGGATTACTAGAGTATTTTTTCTGGGTGCAGTTTTTCTCTTTACTTTAGGGCTTCCTGCCCTTTCTCCCTTGCTGGCTGTGTAGTAGGAGCCAAGGACAAAGTTGGTGCTATAAGCTGTGGAGGCTCAAGCTGCCCTCATTACCCCAGGGACGGATGAAGCTTCTCCCAACTTTCTCCTTTGCCAGGGGTAGGGTCAGTGTCACAGCTGTGTGGAATAATCCAAGTCATGCAGGCCTAGACTGTAGTTGCCTAGAGAGACTGATGAAGCTTCAGGCCCCTTTCTCCCCTGCCTGGGGCAGGGATGGAGCTGCACGTGTGGACAGCAGTCTATGCAGTGCAGGTCCAAGATGACCATAGCTGCCCTGGTAGACTTCCGATTATTCAGTCTGTGCCAGCTAAATGTACTTGCAGTTACCTGGAGAGGCTGTAGCAGGGCCCATCAGCTTCCCCCCTGCTAGAGGTGGGGCTGAAAGCTAGATTAGGGTTGCAGGCTGATCTGGGTGAAAGAAACCGGTCTCTACCATAACTGTTATTTTCAGTCAGCCTGACTTCCCCTCATGCTGGGGGTGGAGTCAAAATGGCAGCTACTGGTCTCCTTCTGACTTGGACAGGCTCAAACTTTAGCTGTTCTCAGTGTTATACTTTAGCCAGCCGAATTTACTAATCAGTAGCTGAAATCAGTGGCCAACCGTCTCTTCCTCCCCTCTTTTTGGGAAATGGAGCTTCCAATTCCTGCCACAGAATAGTTTCTGGGGTGGCTTGCACTGCCAAAGTAGGATGATCACAGGCTTCTGAGGTGTGGCCTGCAATTTCTCAGAAAGGCTGGCGCAGCTCCCCCTAGCTTCCTCCCTGCCTGAGATGGGCCTGGGGCTTAGGCTAGAGTGGCAATCTTATCTAGATGCAGAAAAGCCTGTCCCTACCAGCACTGTGATTTTCAGTCAGCCCTGCTTCTCCTTATGTCAGGCACAGAGTTAAAATGGCGGCCACTGGCCTCTTTCTGACTTGAACAGGTTCAAACTTTAACTGTTCTTAGGATTATACTTTAGTCCACCGAATTTACTAATCAGTAGCTGAAGTTGGTGCCCACCGTCTCTTCCTCTCCTGGTTTGGGAAGTGGAGCTTTCAATTCCAGCCACGGAACAGCTCCTGAGGCGGCATCCTGTGGAGGATGGGCACTGGCTTCCATGGCATGGAGTGCTCTACTTACAAATCTTCTCTGCAGATGGGCAGTCTCCTCCTTCCATTCTTTCAAGGATGTTGCAGGATGCACTTCTGGTCTCCTGGAGCCTCCAAACAAGTTCTCTACATACTCTGGGAGATCACCAACTGCCCCATAGCAGGCACTGATTTTAGGAGCTCTTTACTCTGCTGTCATCTTGCTGGTTGTGAACCTATAATTTTGAATAGAGTTGATAGCTGTATGTCCAAGAGACAAATCTTTGGGCTATCCATGTGCCAGCTGGTCCTCGAATCTCAATGGCATTACAACACCTAACATCCACTTCATTGGTCTCACCCAGGACAACTAACAAGGAGATGATGATGGACAACTACCATACCAAGGAACCCAGAGAGCCTACAACTGCAAGCAAGAGAGTCCCATCCATTGGCCCTAATGGGTTGCAGCCCCCTTTCAATTAGAGGTGAAGTGTACATCACCAGCCCAGAATCCTAAGGATTGGGGAATGAACTATGGACTAAAGTAGACTTACTGGTATTCTACTATAGACTTATTGTGATTCTACCAATGGAAGAAATTACATCACTGATGTGGAAGCAGTGGCCACTGGAGGTTCTTAAGTGAGGCTGAGGGAAAAACAGGTGTAATGCAGGGAAGTTTTCAGGACTTGGGAATTGTCCGGAATAACATTGCAATGACAGATATAGTCCATTATCTTTCCATAGCCTACATGATTGGGTGGGAGAGAGTGTAAACTACAAGGTAAACTTTAATCCATGCTTAGTGGCAGTGCTCCAAAATGTGTTCATCAATTGCAATGAATGTACCTCACTAATGAAGGATGTTGTCAATGTGGGAAAATGTGGGAGGTGTGGGGAGTGGGGCATATGGGAACTTTTTTAATGTAATGTTTATGTAACCTAAGTATCTTTTTAAAAAAATAGGTGTAATATGGTGTTGTAACCAGATTTTGTCTAGGTCCTTGGCTAAACTGCAGGAAATGGATTTCAAGAGCATGCCATGTTGATTAAGCCAGTAATTTATTAAGGTAGGGAGGGATGAGAAATGGGAGAAAATAACAGATCATAGGTCCCAGGTAGAGAGGAAGTAGCTGAAGAGTGATAAAGAGGACTGATTTACAGTCCTAGGTGAGGAATGATTACCCACAGACCATCTCAGAGGGGCTAAGCTGAAGTAGGTCTTAGCCACCTCATTTGCTATTTCCCTTCTGGTGGGAAATGCTTAGCCCTGGCAGGATGGCATGTGGGTCTGCCAGTCCTCCCCAGGGTATGAATGGGACAGGTTCTGGAACAGGGCTAGGAGGGACACCTGGGCTAAGCATATTTTCCCCCTGGTGTGGGGTGAAGCCTGAGAAGTTGCCCCCAAGTTAATTTGGTGGCTTTTTAAATCAAAAGGGTTGTTGCCCCTACTGCTCTTAGGCAAGGTGGCTATTTTTTATCTTACAGGCACATTTATTAACTACTTAGAAAATGAAGTTTGCCATGACCTTTAACATGTTTAATATCCCTCTGCATATGATCTAGAATAGAAAAGACATCACTGTAATCATCAAGCATATATCTAGAATAGGAGAGATACAGGTATAGTACTTAGTACTAATTAATGCACTACCCAATGCATAAGTTTTTCTTTGAGCTGCAATTAATAGATCTAAGCTCCAGGTTTGCAATACCATACATGTTATCTCTCCATGGAAGCAGGACATAATGCCAATTGTATTAAATTCCACTCACAGCACTCTGCTGCTCATTGCTGCCCTTGGTATTAAACAGACTGCAGGCCGTAGTTTCACTCACCAGTAACCACCTGCCTGACTCGCCAAATATGTAACCAGATTTTATCTAAGTCCTTGGCTCCAAAATGTGATCATCAGTTGTAACAAATGTACCACACTAATGACAGATGTTGTTAGTGTGGGAAAATGTGGGAAGCATAGGGAGTGGGGCATATGGGAATCCCTTATATTTTTTGGTAACATTTATGTAATCGAAGTATCTTTTTAAAATTAAAAAAAAAAAAAAAAAAAAAAAAGACATTACTTCCACGAAGGTGTGGCCCAACTGAACCAGGTTGGGTTTTAATCTGGATTCCTGGAGTCCTTTTTAAGCAGAGTGAAAGTCAGATTGAGAGAGCAGCAGAAGCGGGAAGTCAACCGACCCTAGAAGAGAAAGGAGAAAACGCCACCATGTACATTACCATGTGATGGAAAAGCCAAGAACTCCAAAGATTGCCCGCCAGCCAGAAGATCCTAATCCTGGGAAGAAGCAAGCCTTCCAGCCTCTGAAACCATGAGCCAATAAATTCCTGTTGTTAACCCAACCCATTGCATGGCAGCCAGGAAACTAAAACAGATTCCTTGATTCATCAGGGAAAAACCTAAGTTGCTCTAGTTGCTCCTTTGAATGCCAATGAATTCTGAAATTCTTTTTTTTTTTTAAATCTTATGTTTAGTCCATTACTTTATTTAGTATTGGTTTTGTGAATTAAAGCAATCAAAGAAGTTGAATTTACTGAGCTTATGTTGCTTATATGAAAGGCATATTCTATACTCCAAGGGTTGCGTTAGGGTTAGGTGAATGAGGCAGAATTGTAAAAGTACAGGGACAGATTTACCTTTATTTAAAATGTTGACGTTTTGTTCATCATGGAATTTTGCATTAATTTTGATTTAAAAAAATTGCATACAAGTGTTTTTTACCTTGGTTACTGAGTTTTTGTTGTACCTTAAGTTTTGTGCCCAAGGTGAGTGCCACTCACTGCACCCTAATTCTGACTCTATTAGTCCCAAAATATTACTTCTCTTTCCCTGCAAAAGAACAGAAAATAGAAGTCATCGCCTATTTATCTGATTATAGAGATGAGTGCTAAAATAAAAGGTCAGTGAAATCAAAGCCAGCTTCTTGGGGAGATGACCTGTAGCCATCAGTCAACCCCAAACTCCTCCCAGAGGACGTGTCCTCCCTCCCTCTCCATTGCTCAGCCTCCATTTTCTGAAGTTCCCCTACCAGCATTCCAAGCTGTTTGCCATTTCTTTCTTTTTGTTTATTTATTTATTTATTTATATTTTAAAAGATGCTTAGATTACATAAATGTTACACAAAAATTGCAGGGATTCTCATGTTCCCAACCTCCCAAATCTCCCATAACCTCCCACATAAACATCTTCCATTAGTGTGGCACATCACCTGCAATGGATATACACATCCTGTGGCTCTGCCACTAAGCATGGACCATAGTTCACATCGTAGACTATACTCTCTCCCACACAGTTCTGCATGGTATATGCTGATATAAAATGGCCTATATCTGTCATTGTAATGTCACTCAGATAATTCCCAAGTCCAAAAAAAGCCCTTGTATTACAACTGCTTTTCCCTCTGCCTGCCCCCAAAGCATCCAGTGGCCACTGTCTCCACCTCACTGTTGTAATTTCTTCCATTGCTTGAATCACAATATGTCTACAACTGAATACCAGTAAGTCCACTCTAGTCCATAGCTCTTCCCCCAATCCTGAAGAGTCTGGGGTGGTGATGTCCACTCCACCTCCAAGTGAGGGGAGGCTTACATCCCATGGATAAGATGGATGGGATTATCTTGCCTGCAGCTGCAGACTCTCTCCATTCCCTGGGATAGACTTTGTCCATCATCAACTCCCTGCCAGGTGACTTGGGTGAGTCAACTGAGCTGTAGAGTAGGAGTTGCAGCTCCACCAAGATTCCAGGCACAGCTGACACATGGGCAGGCCAAAGTCTCCAATCTCTGGAAGTACACCTACAAACTCCAGCACCAAGTATAGGTTTGAATAGAAGGGATTGATGGACCATGTGCAGAGAGGACTTATTTGAGTCCCACTCTGTCACTCTCAGGAGCACAGACTCCAAAGTAGAGCCCACTGATAAGGCATCAATCTCTGGAGCTATTCCCCCTTATATAGGACCTGGGTGTCTCCAGACCCCTCAGGAGCCCCTCTGTGTGGGGCAATATCCACTTTAGTGTTCTATGAGATCCTACTGAGGTGTGCATAAGCGTTACCTCTGGGATGACCTCCCAACTCACTTTGAAGTCTCTTAGACATATGAACTCATTTGTCTTTACCCTTTCCCCCTTTTATTCAAGGTCTTTTTCCAGTTGTATTGTCAGTTGGCACTTGTAATTAATCCCTCGTTGCCAGGGAGGCTCATCTCCGGGAGTCATGTCCCATGCTGGGGGAAGGTAATTCATTCATATGCTGAGTTTGGCTTAGAGAGAGGCCACATTTGAGCAACAAGGAGGCTCTCAGGTGGCAACTCTTAGGCACCCCATAACAGTAGGCTAATTTTCAATTTCAATAGCAAAGACTCGTAAGGCTAGTCATCAATAACAAGAACCCATTAGTGGACCTTCCTCCTTTGCCAGACACTGTCCCTGCACTTGGGGGACTATTGCTGCTCCCTTGGAGAATGTGGCAGAGCTCTCCAGGCTGGGAGTTCAGTATTCTCTCATTTATTGAGTGATTCTTCACCCACTGTGACCATGCCCCACCCCTTGATCATTAGAACAATTTTATGTACCTTTCATGTATATTCAGGTGACCTTCCTTCCATGAAACCACCATCCCAGACACCACCCACCAATGATCCTCTCCTGCTCCTTCTGTAACCCTTCTGTGATCCAAACCTTCCTTGAAGAAGAAGCCCATATAATAGCCAAATACAATTAATAGGAAAATGAAATAATAATGATAAGTTTAAATATAGTTCCTTAAAAAAATACAGTGTTGATTTTTATTGGGATTGCATTAAATCTGTAGATTAGTTTGGGTAGGATAGACATCTTGATGATGTTTAGTCTTCCTATCCATGAACAGGGAATATTTTTCTATTTATTTAAGTCTTCTTTGATTTCCTTTAACAGTGTTGTGTAGTTTTCTGTATATAAGTCCTTTACATATTTAGTTAAATTTATTCCAGGGTATTTGATTCTTTTAGTTACTATTGTAAATGGTATTTTTTTCTTGATTTCCTCCTCAGATTGCTCATTATTGGTGTACAGAAATGCTACTTATTTTTGAGCATTGATCTTATAGCCTGTGACATTACTGAACTCCTTTATAAGTTCTAGAAGCTTTGTTGTAGATTTCTCAGGGCTTTCTATGTATAGGATCATGTCATCTGAAAATAATGAAATTTTTACTTCTTTTTTTCTAATTTGGATGCCTTTTCTATCTTTTTCTTGCCTCAGTACTCTAGCAAGTACTTCTAAGACAATGTTAAATAGGTGTGGTGTTAGTGGGCATCCTTGTCTTGTTCCTTATCTCAGAGGGAATGCTTTTAGAATTTCACCATTGAAGATGATGTTAGCTTTGGGATTTTCATAAATACCCTTTATCATATTCAGAAAGTTTCCTTACATTCCTATCTTTTGCAGTGTTTATATCAAGGAAGAGTGCTGTATTTTGTCGAATGCTTTTTCTTTTTGTCTTTTTCTTTTTGTCTTTTTAGTTGTTCTTATACTCTTTTCCAACTCTCTCTCTCCTGCTCATTCCTTTCAACCTGCAGAACTTCCTTTAGTATTTCTTGAAGGGCAAGTTTCTTATTGGCATACTCTCTTAAATTCTGTTTATCTGTGAATATTTTGAACTCTCCATTATTTTTTGAATGCCAGCTTTGCTGGATAGAGAATTCTTGGCTGGAAACTTTTTTCTTTTAGTACGTTGACTATGTCATACCACTGCCTTCTTGCCTCCATAGTTTCAGATGAGAAATCAGCACTTGATCTTATTGAGCTTCCTTTGTATGTGATGGTTCTCTTTTCTCTTGCTGCCTTCAGAATTTTCTTTGTCTTGAGCATTGGACATTTTGACAAGTATATGTCTTGTAGTTGGCCTGTTGGGATTTATATGTTTGGGGTGCGTTGTGCTTCCTGGACATGTACGTCCATCTCCCTCAATAGGGTTGGGAAGTTTTCAGCCATTATTTCCTTCAACACTCCTTCTGTCCCCTTTCCCTCCTCTGGGATGCCTATAATGTGCATGTTTGTGTGTTTTGTATTGTCATTCAAATCCCTAAGTCCCGGCTCGATTTTTTCTATCTTTTTATCTCTCTATTCTACTATCTGTTTAATTTCAGATGTACTGTCTTCCACATCACTAATTCTTCCTTCTGCCTGTTGAAATCTGCTGTTATGTGATTCCAGTGTTTAAGTTTTTATTTTTTTTTTCATTTCTTGGATTGTGCCATTCTTCATCATCATATCTGTTATCTTTTTATATATGTTTACAATTTCTTCAGTATGTTCTCCCAGTGTCTTCTTAATATCCTTAATCTCTTCCTTCACTTCATTAAGTTGGTCCATGATATTTGTTCGGACGGCTTTGATTAGTTGTTTGATGCTCTGTGTTTCTTCCTGGTTTTTAGTTTGTTCATTGGTCTTGTCCATGTCTTCCTGTTTCTTAGTATGGTTTGTAATTTTTTGTTGCCCTCTGGTCATCTTTTTATCTTGATTGTTTATTCAGTTGATTAGCTTCTCTCTCTGCTCTAGAGTTTTATTTAGCTGCTGGTTTTGTGTGTGTGTTAAGTTTTCTCTTTGACACTTTGTTCTTCTTGTTCTATTTCCTTGCTGTTTTCTATGTTCCCTTGAAGGAAAAACATTAGGGCCACAGAAAGTGAAAAAGGTAAGAAAAGAAAAAGGATAATAGTCATAATAATAAAAGTTAGAATAGGGACCATGTAAGACTTAGTAAAATGAATATTTGACTCATGTAAGCAGTGTGGAGTAATAGGAATAAAAAAGTGGAGTACCTACAGTGAAATGGGAAACTTGAATAGAGAAAAATATATAGAATGATTTAAAGGGCCGGAATGATGAGGAGAGAGAGAAAGTATGCAGAAAGGACAGAAAGAAAAAAGTTAATAAAGTAAAAAAATAAAAAAGAAAACAGAATAGACAAGGTACTAATCAAAACCAAGAAAAGTTGAGGACTAAATAAAGAAAGGTGGAATGTAAGAACCACAACAGAAAGCAGAAGATAGAATGATGAAGGAAGGAAAAGAGATAGCGTTGGTAGACAAATTCAGTATACACAGAAAATATGAAATCAAGAAAGAAGAGGCACAGCAAAGAAGAAACAAGCTAGCAGCACCTAATTTAAAATTTAAAAAAAAAGAGGGATGGGGCAGAGGAAAGAGGAAAGAAAAACAAGAAACAAACTAGGAAGAAAAAAAAAAAACAACAAACACACAAGCAAGCAGTCAAGCAAAGCTAAGGAAGCAAAGCTAAGGAAGCAACTCATTTCTTTTTCTCAGAGCTTTGAGCACAATTTCTCATTACGTATTCATCGGTGTGGTTGGTTTTTTAAACGTCCGTCTTCCTCTCTCAACTTAGATTGGGCACCGTGCCTAATCAGTTCAATGCTGCATCCCCAGCAATGCTTAGAAAAGAGCCTGTGCACACCGTAGTTGCTCAGTAAGTGTCTAATGAATACAGGAGGATTTTCCAGCCTTGGCACTGCTGACATTTGGGGTTGAATCATACCTTGTCTTGAGGGGTGTTTAGCATCCTAGGGCTGCCACATAAACGCCACCAACCCCGTGGCTTAAGACAACACACATTTATTCTCTCTGGATCTGGAGGTTAGCTGCCTGACGTCAAGGTGTCAGCAGGGCCTTGCTCCTTCTGGAGGCTCCAGGGAAGTCCATGCCTCGCTCCTTGGCACTCCTTGGCTTGCAGCTGCCTCACCTCCACCTCTGCCTCTGTCTTCACGTGGCAATCTTCTCTTTTGTGCCTTGTCTGTCTCCTCTCCTCTTTTACTGCCCAACTCTGAAATGACCTCATCTTATCTAATTCCATTTACAACAATCCCATTCCAAATAAGATCCATTCTGTGGCATTGGGGGTCAGAACTTCAATATAACATTTTTGGGGGGACAGATTTAATCCACAGCAGGTGTAAGTCCTACATTTAGTAGGTTCTTTGGCTTCCACCCACTAGATGCCAATAGGACCTGTTCCCCTTTCCTCCTATTTGTGACAACCAGAAATGTCTCTCAACATTGCAAGTGTGCCCTGAGGCCAAACCGCCCCGGGTGACCACTGGAATACAGGAATGAGGAAACAGCTGGCTGATGCATCCCAAGCTACAGCAGCCTCTCCCTTTTTGGCAGCCCTTAGCATTAGGTCCACATTTCGGTGACTGCCCTGATACTTCCCTGTATCACGTCACCAACTGTCACGGAAACTCCTCAAAGTCAGAGAAGAGCAACGATCCCATTTCTCTATCCCAAAACCTAGCACAGGATTTCACACATCTAAGACCACAGATAATAAACAGATGTTCAAAAGTGGCATCTGTTGTGCATTTACTGTATACCAGTCCCTGTCCGTTGCCATACATAGATGATGTTTAATCCTCAGAAGCACCCTAAGAAGTGGATACATTCTTATTAAATCCATTTTAATGATGGGAAGCTGAGGCTAAGAGAGAGGATGGGATTTATCCAAGACCACTTTGCCCCATCACTTAATCCCTGCACAGAGCATCTCTCTGTATCTTTTGAGAGAGCCTATCTCCATTCCTTTTAGCTGTTACCATGGTGATAGGGCATGGGGACCATCCACTGATGCCTGGAGCCATAGATGGAGGCAGTTCCTGGAGAAGGAAGAGGAGGAAGAGGTTATGAAACTCAGTTGGATTAGAAGATCCCCCAGTGGTACTGGGCCATACCCATCTCCTGAGGTCCCACATGCTCAGCCTCATGGGCTGCCCGGATGGACATGTCAAAGACTGAAATTTCCAACAGGACATTTCCCCACCTCAAACCAAACCAATCTCATCAAGAATAACTTGACCATTTCCTCTAAATTATCCTTCTTGTTGGCATATAATTTTTCAAAGTATCCTCTTCTGATACACTTTTTTTCTGGGGGTCAGTGGTGATATACTCTTCCTATTTCTTATTTTGTGTATTTGCATTTCTCTCTGTTTTTCTTTGTTAGTCTAGCTAAGAGTTTGTCAATTTTATTGATCTTCTTGAAGAACCAGCTTTTGGTTTGGTTTAGTTTTTCTAGCGCGTTCTTATTTTCTATTTCATTTAGTTCTGCTCTAATCTTTGTTATTTCCATCTTTCTACTTCCTTTGTTGTGGTTTTTCTAATTCCTTCAGGTGTACAGTTAGGTCTTAGATTTTAGCTCTTTCTTCTTTTTTGATATATGCATTTATGACTATGAATTTCCCTCTCAGTACAGCTTTTGCTGCATCCCATAGATTTTGATATGTTGTGTTGTCATTTTCATTTGTTTCAGGGTAGTTACTGATTTTTTTTTTTTTTTTTTTAGATTTCCTCCTTGACCCAGTGTTTGTCTAAGAGTGTATCATTTAACTTCCATATCTTTGTGCCTCATTTGGATTTCTGTCCCTTACTGATTTCTAGCTTCATTCCATGGTGGTCAGAGAAATTACTTTGTATAATTTCAATCTTTCTGAATTAAATGAGCAGTTTTTTTGTGGCCTAGCATGTGGTCTATCTTGGAGAATGATCCATGTGCACCCAAGAAGAATATATAAGAAAAATATAAATATATTTGGGTGTAGTGTTCTGTATATGTCTATTGCCCAGATCATCTAATGTATTATTCAAAGTTTTTGTTTCTTTATTGAGTCTCTGTCAAGATGTTCTGTCTAATTGTAATAATGATGTATTAAAGTCCCCCACAATAATTGTAGAGGCATCTATTTCTCCACTTAGTTTTTCCAGTGTTTGCTTCATGTATTTTGAGGCACCTCGGTTAAGTGCATATATGTTTATGATTGTTTTTTCTTCTGGAAAGATTACCCCTTTTATTAATATATAGTGTCCATCTTTGTCTCTTACAATGGTTTTGCATTTAAAGTTTATTTTGTCTGATATTAGTATAGCTACTCCTGCCTATTTTTTTTTTTTTTTTTTTTGGCTATTGTTTGCTTGTAAGATCGTTTTCCAGCCATTTACTTTCAGCCTCCTTGAATCCCTGGGTCTAAGGTGGGTTTCTTGTAGACATCCACTTATCTATAAGACAGCATATAGATGGGTCATATTTCCTTATCCATTCCGCCAAACTGTGTCTATTGACTGGTGAGTTTAATCCATTAACATTCAGTGTTATTACTCTCAAGGAATTATTTAGAATAGCCATATTTTCTTTGGGTTTATGTATGTCATATATGGAGGGGCATTCAGGACAGGACACACCTGGGGCAGACTTCTAGAGAGTGTAACCATTGTCACTGCCTCAGTCGACAACATCTGCAATCTGTAACTTGATAGTCCATTGTAAAAAGTCCAGTTAGCTGTTTCAGCAAGTCCTCAGCCTTTTGTTAACACAGATACTGCAATCATTCAGAATTCCATCTTAATTAAGTAAAGTACCTTTAAAAGTAAAAAAAATTAAAAAGAGAGATGAGAAGAAGCAGCAGGGCATGTTGCTGTCTTGTGTAATGGGGTTAGGGAAGGTCTTTCTTACCTTTGAGCAGAAAGCTTTCAGCAGTAAGGGAGGGAGCCATATGGCTATCTGAGGCAAGTTTTCTAGGAAGAAGGCATAGCCAGTGCAAAGGTCCTGAGGTGGAGCAGATGGGTTTGAGGGACAGCAAGGAGGTTGGTGTGGCTGGAGCAGAGTGGGTGAAGGAAGAGAGGAGGGAGTTGAGAGCAGAGAAAAAGTAGGTTCCAGATATGTAGTGTGTTTGGACCATGCCTTTTCTACAGGAGGCATACCTAATCCACCTGGAGATGCTGAGTAGGCAGTTGGATAGATGTAAAGGTAAGAACTTAGGAATCAATGAGTGTAGATGGTACATGAAGTCCTGAGACTGGATGAGACCACCAGGGAGGGACTCCAAAGACTGGATGGTTTTAAAGGCTGCTTTGTGTTCACTCTTCGATGAACTACCATTTAACGATTATTGGTGGATATGTATAGTGCATTGCAATAAAAATATTACCACTCTGAACATCCTTTAATTTACACAGATGGTGACTATGTCTATAAGATGTCAATATAATAGGTAGAGAACTTCCCACTCACCCTTTTCTACTGCCTGGAGGGCCATGGGGTTTCTCATAACAAAGATATGGATTAACATTCTGGTTTATTCAGTGTTGTGGGGATTAAATTAGCCCATCCAAAAAAATGGTTGTTAAGAGTCTATTATACATGTTGTGTGTATAGCTCAATGGTTGAGCACGTGCTTTGCATGCATGAGGGCCTAGTACCTCCTAAAAAAAATGAATCAATTACATGTAGAATGTTTAATGAGGTCAATTGTAACTAAGTGGTAATGGATGGAGTTTATGGTAGCACATTATAATGAGAGTAACAAACATTGCTGATTTGTGGATGTGATTGTGGCTGAAACGGGTTGTCTAGGGAGTTTAATGTTAGTTGGAGCACAGCTGGAGGAAAATCTGGGGACCATAAAACAGTGATTCAGGTGGTAGATGAGGACTGTGGTTAATTATATAAACAGAATTGTTCTACTACATGGTGTTAAGAATATGGTGATACACGAGGGAAATGTAACTAATGTAACTTACTGACTATAGTTAATAATATTGTAACATTTTTGTAGCAAAACCAAAGAAAGTATTATATCGATGCAAAAGGTGAAAAAAAGAATATGGGGTTTAGTTTTATGAGATATGAATATGACTAAGAATTTGTTTTCTTCATCATTTTCTTCATTAACAAGATCATGTCATTTAACCAGCCTGTGCTCATCTGTGTATCTCTCTGAACACTGGAGGAACAATTGAGTTTGTTTTAGGATTAGATGAGATAAAAGTGCCTGGACATGGGCTGCGGGTGTAGTTCAAGTAGTTGAGCACCTGCTTCCCATGTACCAGGTCCTTCTAATAAAAGGGCCTGGACAGAATTTTTTGGAGCAATGATTCCATAACTGGTTAAGAAGTATTTGTCTGTTATTTTATTTTTTGAGTTTTAAATAAAGTTTACTTTAAAAAATAATCTAGGGTAGCAGACGTGGCTCAAGCAATTGGGCTCCCACCTACCGCATGGGAGAGCCATGGTTCAGTCCCAGTGCCTCCTAAAGAAGACAGCAAGCTGGTGAGACAGGCTGGCATGGCAAGCTGGCATGGCAAGATGATGCAACAAGAGACACAAAAAGAAAACACATAATGAGAGACACCACAAAGAAGTGAGCAGAGGTTCCCGGTGCCTCTTAAAGAGCATGAGCAGGATGGGGAACTGCTGCGACAGGCAGGCATGGCAAGCTGATGCAACAAGATGACACAACAAGAGACACAAGAGGGAAAACAATGAGAGACACAACAAAGCAGGAAACAGAGGTAGCTTAAGCAATTAGATGCCTCCTTTCCACATTGGAGGTCCCACGTTTGGTTCCCGGTGCCTCCTAAAGAAACAAAGAAGACAAATAGACTTAGCAACTGCAAAAAAGGAGGGGGTGGGAAGAAATAAATAAATAAAATAAATGTTTAAAAAATAATAATCTATTATATAGCCGAGCATATTGGAATATTATAAATGATGCTGGTTCTGGATTCAACACCAAGCAAGAGGGATGGAATTCCTGACCTCAAGAAGCTCATAGCCCAAGGGATAAGCATAAGTTAGCATAAGACACCACGTGGTCAACTCATAGTGGGTACCTGTATTTGCTTCCTGGGGCTGCCAAAGCAAAGTACCATAAGTGGGGTGACTAAAAGCAGCAGGAATTTATTCTATCACAGTTCTGGTGCCCAGAACTCCAAACTCAAAGTATGAGCAAGCCGGGCTTCCTCGGAAGGCTCTAGGGGAAGACCCTACTTGGCTTCTTCCAGCTTTGGTGGGTCTCCAGCAGTCTTTGGCTTGCAGCTGCACCACTTCAGTCTTCACTTACATTGTCACCCCTCTCTGTGTCTGCGTCTCCATTTTCTCTTCTTTAAGAGAAAGTCATTGAATTAGGGCCCACACTAACCCAGTACAACTTCACCTTGTCCAATTACATCTGCAATGAACTCTTTCCAAATGAGGTCACATTCTGTGGTTCTGGGAAAGATGTGGCTCTGGGGAGGGAGTATTATCCAAACCCTTACAGTCCCAAACACTTTCCAGGTTCTCTTTCCATTTGGATACCAGTAGGATCAGAGGCCAAGTTGCCCTTTCATTAATAAAATTAAAAGAAGCCTGACTTGTATGTTTTTCCCAATTGGTCTTTCTGCTGGGGGAGGAGAGCATCTTAGCTCAGTGAGAAAGAGCTATTCAGGAATTCCTGTAAGGCCAAAGCTTGTTTCAAAACGATGAAGCAGTCCTGAATCTTAGCGAATTCAAGTGCATGGTGGCCTGGGCCATGAAGGACTCTCAGGATGTGACAGTGTTTGATTTCGAGATGGAGCAGTTCACCTGCACAGGTGATGCACAAAATGTAGGAAGGGAGTGTGTGCAGTGTCGGGTGAATAGTATTTGCAATCAGAATACCTAAACTGGAAAACCTGGCACTACAATTTGTTTGATTTTGGATGAGCCATGCAAGCATTTCAGCCTCAGTTTCCCTTCTGTCAAATGGGGGGGATGATTATAATCTTCCCTGATTCCCTGAGGTGAGGTTGTAACGAGCTCATGTACATGGGAAGTGACAGGAAAACATGCAATTTAGCAAGTATCTGCCAAGGGTGTGGTCTGCCCTGTGCTCCCCTGTGTTGACTGAAGTTGTTTCCCATATCCTCCCAGTGCCGGTGAACAGGGGATGTTTTCACATCCCTAGTTTAGAGAGAAATACTGAATTCACACTTTAGAAAGAATGATGTGCAGTCTACTATTCAACTTAAAGATGAAATGCATAGTTTCAACAAATTGTAAATGCTATGCAGCATGGCCGACTTTAAGTCCCTTCTTACGGAGAAATGGGTACCGGTAAGCCGGTGTGACGATGGAGGACATCTGCCTGGTCTCTGCTTTTCTCATCATGATTCAGCAAAGAGTTCTGCAGGGGTCCTTGTAGCACGCGTCTCTCTGACCCGGTGGATGATTCCTCATGGCAGGACATCTTTCCTTGAACTAACTGTGCAGACGTCTCTCTCAGCAGCCAGAGAGGTTTACGATTGAAATGTGGAGGCTTCTTCAGCTTTATCTGTGACTCTTCCTGCTGCTGTTTCTCTCTGAAACTGTACAGACTGTGCAGTGCTAGATTTAGGGCTCTTTCCTCTCCTTTGCTGTGGTGTCTTTTTCTTTAAACGTTTATTTTGAAATAATTTTATACTCATATTTGCAAAAATAATATAAAACCTGACAGAGAATGCCAGCATACCCCCATATACCCAGATCTCCAATGCTAGCATTTGGCACATTTGCCATGTATTCTCTCTACCTTTCTCTCTTTCTTTATCTGTTTCTCTCTTTGTTTCTTTCTCTCTCTCTT
>JAKSZT010032673.1:1368771-1399339 GCA_026826555.1 Tolypeutes matacus | reverse complement strand
CCTTCCTTCCTTCCTTCCTTCCTTCCTTCCTTCCTTCCTTCCTTCCTCTTTCTCTCCATCACCTATCCAACTGTCTATCTCTATCCATCTCTCTTCTATCATCTATCTATGTCATCTATCATCTCCCTAAATTTTCTAATCCTCTGAGAGTAGGTTTTAGACATCATCCTCCTTGAAAACATAATACTTCCAGGTACATTTCCTAAGAACAAGGATACTCACTTATGTAAACAACTTAAGTGCAATTTAACGTTGATAAAAAGCTTACAGTCTATAATCCAAACTTTTCATATGTCCCAACAGGGTATCTTTGAGTTTTTCCTGCACGGTTAGATCCCATCCAGGATCAGGTATTGTGTTTTATTATCATTGCCTCTTTAGTTCCTTTCTTTAATTAATTAATTAAGTTGTGGAAACAAATATACAACATAAACTCTGCATCGCAACCAACCCCAAGCACACTATTCAGTGGGATTAATTACATTTTGTAGTCTTGCAAAATTCACACTGTGCTTAGCTGGTGCTTCCTAGTAGAGGCTGGAGATAAGACATCTTTTTCTTTCCTTGCAGCATAGGTTTGTGGTTGTGGGTGTAATTAGACACCACACAAACATGCACACACACACAACTGACCTTTATTTATTTCTTTTTTAATTAACTTTTTTTTTTTACTTTAAAGAAGCTTTAGATTACATAAATGCTACATAAAAAATATAAGGGATTCCCATATGCCCCACTCCCTCCCCCTTCAAACACTTTCTCCCGTTAACAACATCCTTCATTAATGTGGCATATTTGTTAGAGTTGATGATCACATATTGAATTGTTGCAACTAATAATGGACTATAGTTTACATTATAGTTTACACTCTGTAACGCACAGTTTTGTATGTCATGACAAAACGTAAAATGGCCTGTATCCATCACTGCAATGTCATGAAGGACAATTCCAATGTCCTGAAAATGCCCCCATAATACACCTATTCATTCCCCTCCCATCCCTCAGAACCTCTGGACACATCTGACTCTTGAAAAAAGGAGAAAAAATTCCAAAGTTGGTGCTCCATGACAAAGAGCCCTGCAGTTGGAAGAAATCATGGCATCCAATCGTCTCTGTGTCATCCTTTCACCCACCTCTTCAACGTCTGAAGCGATTTAATCATTGGAATGCTGTCTCCAAGGGTCCTGGTAGACCATAAAGCATCAGTCAAATATAGGTTATTAGATGCTTATGGAGTGTCACCTGGTAACTCGATTTAGCTGCGCCCAGGGGAATTCTCCCAGATCCTCACACTTTTCCTGGGCAGAGTTCGCCGAGGAAGGTCTTCTTCATGGCCATCTTCAACTCCTTGTTCCTGAGGCTGAAGATGATGGGGCTCAGGAAGGGAGTGAGGACAGTGTAGGTGGTGGCCATCAGGGTGTCTCCTTCTGGAGACGGGGGGCCCTTGGGCTTGAGGTAGATGACAGAGGCGAAGCCATAGTGCACGACCACCACAGTGAGGTGGGACGCACAGGTGGAGAAGGCTTTACGTTGACCCTCAGCCGAGGGGATCCTCAAGATGGCGACCACGATGAAGGCATAGGAGAGGAGGATGAGCACGAAGCAGCCCAGCAGGGCTGTGATACACACCAGACCCACGCCCATGGCCACAGCCGGCACATCGTCCCCACAGGCCAACTTCAACAGTGGTGGCACGTGGCAAGCAAAATGGTGGACCTCATTGGGCCCACAGAAGGTGAGGTGGAAAATGGCCATGGTCACCACCAGTCCTACGACCAAGCCACCTGCCCAGGACCAGGCCACCAGGTAGCCACAACCACGGGGGCTCATGAGCACGCTGTAGCGCAGGGGGTGGCAGATGGCCACGTAGCGGTCGTAGCCCATGACGGTGAGCAGGAAGGAGTGGGTGAAGCCAAAGGTGAAGGTGAAGAACATCTGACATGCACAGGTCACCAGGGTGATGGAGTGGCGATGCGTGGACAGCAGGTTGGCCAGCATGCGTGGGATGATGGTGAAGGTGTAGAGGATCTCGGAGATGGAGAGGGCGCACAGGAAGAGGTACATGGGCACGTGGAGACTGCGCTGGTGCCAGACGGTGGTCATGATGAGCAGGTTGCCCAGCAGAGTGAACAGGTACATCAGCAGAAAGAGCAGGAAGAGGGCGGGCAGCAGCTGGTGGGGGAGGGCGGAGAAGCCGAGGAGGATGAATTCAGACACGGTGGAGCGGTTGGATCCCTGCATGCGTGCTGTGCTTGTGTGAGGATGAGATGGGGAGAGGTCAGCCGCTGGATGGGGGAAGCTTCCACCATCCCTGGACCACAGAAGGAGCTGCTGCTGAAAAACAGCATTCAGCAGTGATGGAGCTCCCTCTCTTTGCATAATATAATTTAATTCTCTCATCAACCTAGTGAGGAAGGTACGTTTGTTTTTAGCAAAAGAAAAGAAAAAGATGAAGCAAACATGACAAAATACTATTAAATAGACATTATATAAACATGGGCGTTTGTTATACTCTTCCTACTTTTCTTTGTTTGAAAATTTCCTTGACGAAGAGTTAAAAAAAGAAAGACCTTTGGATCCTCTTTTGTTTTTTACAGATAGACTTTTATTTTTAGAGCAGTTTTAGATTTATAGAAAAATTGCACAGAGAATTACCATAACCACCAACTCACCCATATTCATTTCCCCCCAATTATTAACGTCTCACATCACTGTCATACATTTGTCACAATGGATGAATCACTATTGCTATATTATTAGTAACTAATGCCCACAGTTCACAGGAGGGTTCGCTCTGTGTGCCCAGTTCTGTGGATTTTGACAAATGCATCATGTCATTTACCCATATTATCAGAGAGAATAGTTTCACTGCCCTAAAAATGCCCTGAGCTCCACCTACTCATACTTTCCTCCTCTGACAAAAACCGATCTCTTTACTGTCTCTATAGATTGGCCTTTTCCTGAATGTCATATAGCTAGAGCCATACAGGCTGGCTTCTTTCACTTAACAATATGCATTTAAGTTTCCTTCACCTCTTTTTTGCGGCTGGAGAGCTCATTTCTTTTTATCAGTGAATAATATTCCATGACATAATTTGCCACAGTCTGTTTATCCATTCAGCTATGGAAAGAGGAAGGTACTATTTCCATCACCCCCATTTTGCATACCTTGGACATAACTCAAAGAGAATATTTGGGCACAGAGAGGTTATGCAGCTTGGTCAAAGTGAAGCTGCTAAAATGGCAGAGTCCAGACATGAACTACGAAGATCGTATGTTTCACCATCCTTCTGGGTTTCCTCCAAAAATGAAAATATTCCTTCACTGGAGCTTCCAACCATTGCCACTTTGCCGTCCTTCTCTTTCCTGATAGACCCTCTTCTGCCCAGAGATCCAGCTACCACAAGACATGTCTACCCCATCCTTAGACTGTATGTGCCTACCTGATCCTTGGATTATCCAGACTACTCCATCCTTGGACCAGACGTGCCTACCCCATCCTTGGACCAGAGAGCATCTCTGACTTAATTTGAGCCACTCAGAATTTTCCTCTGGAATTTTTCATGCAGGGAACCAGAGACAGCAGATCGTGGGTCTCTAAGGAAAGAGGCAGAAGTTACATACTAGAGGCAACGATGTATGTTCCTGAGCAGTGCAACACAGCAAGCAGAAAAAGGGGTGTAGGAATCCACAGGCGTGAGTTTGAATCCCTGCTCAGCCTGCAGTGTAGCCTTGAGCAAGCTCCTTCAGCTTTCTGCCCCTTGGTTTCCTCCTACCTACTTCAAGGGTTGCTACCTGAAATAAACCAGTTATTCTTAAAAACAGAGAAGGTGCTACATATGAAAATTACATCCATATAGTTAAGTTTAGCACATGTACATGGTCGTTGCTCAGTAAATAACTTTAACCGAAGGAAATTTCAATGTGTCTTTATCAGTCACTTAACTATTTTTAAATTAATTTTTTCTTAGGCAATGCAAAGTTTCAAAGGTAGTAAACCTGTGATCTTCTTTGCATCTCTATGCATTTGACTATTCTGGACATTTCATAAAATGGAATAATACAATAAGTGACTTTCTGAGTGTGGCTTCTTTCGCTCAGCATCACCATTTTGAGGATTTCATGTTGTGTAACAGATGCGTGCGTCATTCCTTTTTATGCCTGAATAAGATTCTATTATATGGATATTTTGTTTTTCCATTCACCTGGTGATGGACATTTGGGCTGTTTCTCCCTTTTTGGCTGTTCTGAATAGTGCTCCCATGAATATCCTTGTATAACTGAAAAGAAGGTCAGTGGTAGCCAGGGGCTGAGGGGAAGGAGGACTGGGGCGTGGCTGGTTAAGGGCTATGGGGATGAAAAACATTCTGGGGCCAACTACTGGTGATGGTTCCCCAACATTATGGATGTGACTAATGCTACAGAATTGTGTACTTTAAAAGTGGTTGCTAGTGGAGCAGGTGCAGCTCAGTGGTTGAGCACCTGCTTCACACGTACGAGGTTCTGGGTTCAATCCCCGGTACCTCCTGAAAAAACAGGTTGAAATGGTAAGTTTTGTGTTTTATTTCAATTAAAACAATTTTAAGGAGTAAATACCCTCTTATGTGGGATCAGGTTCGTGAATTGAGCCTGACAGTTTGGAGATGAGAATTAAAGGGGAACCCTCGACTTGGGGTTGGAGGCTGCATCCCCCCAACATCACTGGTCTCCAGAGATTTCTGGCCTCCCTCCCCTGGAGTAACTTGCATCTTTTCCTGGGTCAGCTGCTGCCTTTAGCTCCCCAGGACCCTGACTCCAAACTCTCCAACCTGTCCTGCCTCTCTGAGAGCTCAGAAGAGGGAGTCAAAGCCAGTAGCTTGGAAACAAGAGACTCCAGGAGGAGCTGGATCTCAGGGCTGAGCTAACTAGTCTTCCGTGACTCTCCAGCGTCGAGGACAGTTTCCCACCCTCACACTATGGACATTCAGGCTGGATCATTCTCCACGGCAGGGGCCGTCCTGTGCACTGTAGGATTTCAGCAGCATCCCTGGTGGCAATAGCACTCCCCTCCCACCCCAAGTTGTGACAACCCTAAATATCTCTAAACATTACCAAACGTTCCCCGCTCGGGGGGAGCAGAATCACCATCTTTTGAGAAACACTGATCCAGACAGCTCTCTTTCATTTCCTGTTGGGTCTTTACACCAACATTAGGAGGCACCTGCTGTGATCCCCATTCCCCAGAGGCAGAACCCGAGTTCCACAGACGACATGTCAGCTGCCAACGGTAGCATGACTCGGCAGTAGGGGGACTAGGACCCGGTGGCCCCCGAAGCTTGACTTTTCCTAACCTCTCTGTAACACTCACCACCTACCAGTGGCTGTTAGTGAGTGACAAGAGTCACTCCCAGGCTGAGTGTCCAACACGCCCTCCCAAATCCCATTAAAACTGTAACAAAAGAATAAATTAAAAAAACCCACAGCCGTAGAGAAAGTGGGAGGGAGTTTTGAGAGTGTGGAGTTCACCACGTTTAAGGGGGGTTGGCACAGAACTGCAAGGACCAGATCAAGGTGAGCCGTTCCACCGTCCAGAATCGTGGTGGGGAGTGGGACTAGGGGGGAGAGAGGGGCCCAAATCCCATCCCTCCGCATGTTCTCAGATCCCCAGACCAGCTCCCAGCATTGCTCCATCAGTAAACTGCGCAGTGCAAGGAGAAGCCTGCGGAGCTCAGGTGAGCCCACCTGACACTTAGAGAGACCCTCGGTGGGGCCAGCTGCCCACCACAGAGACTGGGGGCCAGGCCTGTCCGTGGACAAGTCCTGCCCACATCCACCCCTAAGGCTGGGTCTCTCGGCCCCAGCACAGCGATGTTTGGAGCTGGACCTTCCTTTGCAGTGGCAGCCGCTTTGTGCCTTCAGGATGTTGTGCAGCATCCCTGGTCTCCGTCCTCGAGATGCCAGGAGCACCCCCCAGTTGTGACAATCAAAAGTCTCTTCAAGCCAGACCTGAGTTTCACTTTTACTAGTTCTATGACCTGGGACCACTTTGCCAGCATCCATCTCTTCAACGGTAAAAGAGAGATGAGAGTGCTTCCCTTCTCTTATTGAAAATCAGTTTTGCTGGTCATGTGAGCTCATGTATTTAAAAGTTCTTTGAAGACTGAAAAGTGCAATATAATTTTAATGCATTTTGGGGGGAAACATCTCTAGAAAATTTTGGTCATGGATTAAAAAAATGTTTGGTCACCTCCAAGTCTATAAATAAAATGTTTAAAATGAGGCCACAAAAAGTATCTTCAGACTTTTCTATCACCCCCCGGGTGAGAACCACAGGCTCGCTCTGTCTTTCTCTCTGACCCCACCTTGCCTTACCTGTTTGCCCCCAACGTGGTTCCTCTTCTTGTGCACCTGTTTTCTCTCCCCATCTCCACAGCTTCTCTCCCATCTCAGCCCCGTTCCCTCTCCCTCCTCTCTTCCCTTTTGCATCCATAACCCCTTCAAATCCCCCCACCTTTGCTCTCTGGGGCCTCACAGGTATTTCATACCCCGGGGCGTTGGCTGGAGCCTCCAAGCTCGGAGTTCTCTTGCCTCTCTCCTCTCTCTGCCTCTTTCCCCAATCTTTTCACCATTGGTTTCCACCAGGACGGGTAGGGGAAAGAGATGAAAAGTCAGACTGACATTCTGGGGAGCCTTGAGAGATGGCTCAGCTCTCTCAGCACCTGAGCTTTCTCACCTGGCCACTGAACCTACCTCTTGAGGCTATGAGAGCTCTAAATGAGTTAAGACTTGCAAAGCAGTCGCCACACAGTCTTAAAGCTAGGGACCACTCCCGCAGTCTCCTAGAGCCCCCACCTGCTGTCCTCTACCCCCCAGTCTTGAATCGCCTAAAGATTTGATATAAACGAGCAACTTCGTGGAGATAGTGCAGATATTTTTTCCCCAAGTTCTCCCCTGTCAGGTGGATGGGAGAGAACGTGACTCACCTGCAGCTCCAGGTCCTACACCTGCTTCTGCACCACCCCTGGGGGGAGGCCTTGGTTTGGAGTTCCCCTGCAGCTGGAAGCCAAGAGTGAGAGCCGGGTGGAAGGCAAGGACGCCTGCCGCCCTGGGCGTGCCAGCTGGGCCAGGGCTCACCTGAGCCTGAGCAAGGCGTTTTCTGCCTGCCCTGCTTCCTGCCGACTGCCTTTCCTCATCTTGCTCCTGCTGCCTCGCTCAGCCTCCCCTATGGGGTGCTGGGACCCCTGGGGACATGCAAGGGAGGAAACAACCTCAGGGGTTCTGTGTCCTCCCTCCCCCTCCTGCCTGCCTGGGTGTGTAAATTACCTGAGCTTCTCAGGGGTTCAAGCAGGATCTAATGCCCCTGCCTGCAGCTTGGGGACCACGGTTGCCGATGCCGGAGGGAGAGAGAGACTCAGACGTAAGCTGCTGGGGCTGAGGAGGCAGCCAGAGATGCTCCTCCACCTTCTGTTCCCCATCGGGGCCAGTGCACATTTAATTTCCTTTTTAAACTGCTTTATTGAGATACAATTCATATACCATACAATTTACTCACTAAGTGCACAATTCAACAAATTTTAATATACTCCCAGATAGGTGCAACCGTCACATTGTTGATGTTAGAACATTTTCATCATCCCCAAAAGAATCCCCATACCCGTTAGCTATCACTTCCCTGTCCTCCCCCCAGTAGCCCACCACCAATCTGCTCTCTTCTCTGTGGAGTTGTCTATTCTGCATGTTTCATGTGAATGGAATCAAGCAATGAGTCTGGTTTCTTTCGCTCAGCTAATGGTTTTGAGGTTCAAGCACGTCGTCACATGCATCAGAACTTCATTCCTTTTTAGGCTTAGTAATATTCCGTTGTGTGGGTGGATCATGTTTTATCTACTCACCTGTCTATGCAGGGACACTGGGTGGTCTTCTCCTTTTGGGATAGTGGATGATGCTGTGAGGAACATCTGTGTACAAGTTTTTGCATGGAGATGTGTTTTCATTTCTCTTGGATTTATACCTAGGAGTGAATAAATTTCTTTTCATAGATTAAAAAAAATCAAATAATAAACAAATATTTTGTGTATTCTTTTTAGATCATTCAAATGCTGCAAATAAGGCTAAAGCCTCACCACACCCCTGCCATGCAAACGTGATGGTTATTTGATGGGCTTCCTTCCAGAACTTCGCATGCCAGTGGCATATGGACAAATGCAAGTCCATATGGCAAATGTAAGGAGTATTGTGTGTTTTTTTAATATATTTTTTTATTTTTTTAAAGATATTTAGATTGCATAAATGTTAGATAAAAATATAGGGGATTCCCATATGTCCTGCTCCCGACACCTCCCACACTTTCCCACATTAACAACATCCCACATATTGAACATTAGTGTGGTACATTCGTTACAATTGATGAAAACATTTTGGAGCATTGCCACTAAGCATGGAGTACAGTTTACTTTGCAGTTTACACTCTCTCCCATACATTTTTGTAGATTATGGTATCGTACTGTAATTCAGGACAATTCCCACGTCTGGAAAATGCCCCCATATTACACCTGTTTTTCCCTCTCCCTGTCCTCAGAACCTCCAGTGGCCACTGCCTCCACATCAATGCTGTAATTTCTTCCACTGCTGGAATCACAATAAGTCTATAGTAGAACACCAGTAAGTCCACTCTAATCCATAGAGTATTATGTTTTAACACAGATCAGGTTATCCCAGAGAGTTCTTCCTGCAACTTGACTTGGAGTGAAATCCATGTTGATCCACACAGACCAGGGTTTCTCAACCTCGGCAACACTGGTATTTGGGGTCAGTTTGTTCTTTGCTATGGGGATGTTGCAGGATGTTTAGCAGCCTGGTCTCTACTCACTAGATGCCAAGAGCACCCCCTACTCCCTGTCAGGACAACCAAAACTGTATCCAGACATCATCAGAGCCCCCTGGGTGAAACCGCCTTCAGTTGAGACCTAGTGCTATGGAGACACCTCATTTTTATAAAAGCAGTTTAATACTCAATTTTATGAATATATACAGTGTGTATTTAGCTGTTCCCCTCTTGCTGGACACCTTGATTGCTTCCAGTTTTTCACCCTTAATAAGAACCACACAACACACATCCTTGTATATCTTTCACTGCACACAGACAATGGATTCAAGTACAAATTAAGTAGCAGGATGGTCAAGACTAGGAAATGTGATTTTTAAGTTTCAAGAAAAATTGCCAAATTAAACTCATGTGATTGTGCTAATTACTCTCTCTCTACCTGTGCGTTGGAGGATCTGTTTCCCCACGCTGTCACTAATGCTTGATGGTGTGAAACTTAATTCTTGCCAATAGGGTTGAAAAATAGTGTCCTGTTATTGCTTTAATTTGCATTTCTTTAATTACTAGTAAGATTGAAAATCTTTGATTATTAGCCAAATGGTTTTTCTCTTTGCAAAATGGCTGTTCAAAGTCTTCTCCCATTTTTTCTATTGGATTGTAGCATTCTTGATTTGCAGGCATTTTTGTAAGAGATTCTGAATATTGATTTTTGTCCTTTAATATTTTTTTCTTTGCTCTTCAACTTTTTTTTTTTTTTTCCTTGCCCTAATGCCTTTTCTATCAGAACTATACTCCTTGGTTTCTTCTAACACTTTTATACTATAGGGTTAGGGGTAAAAATATATATATTGCCTGCAGGCCCACAGCTGGTTTTTATAAATAAAGTTTTATCAGCATGCAGTCAGGGCTCTCTGTTACGCATTGTCTTATGACAGCTTTCACGCTACATGAGCAGAGTTTAGTCATTGCAGCAGAGACTGTGTGGCCCACAAAGTCAAAGATTTTCATTAACTAGCCCTTTGCAGAAAACGTTTGCTGGCCTCTTGAAACTTAATTATAAAAGAATATTGTGTGAACATTTCAGGTTGGGTTTGAACTAATTTTTTAATGACCAGCTAGTTGTCCCAGCACAATTTAATACATAGTCAAGCTTTCTTCACTGATTTGAAATGCCACCTTTTTAATATGTTTTTTATACATGGGTCTGTTCATTGCTTCTTTATTCTGTTCCTCTCTTTTATATGTCTATTCGTGCACAAGATACTGATTTTTGGCTGGGATATTTTAAAGGAAATCCCAGACCTACCATTTTGCCAATTATCCCTAACAGAGGACTTATTTTTAAATTAGTTTAACCCCATGGCATTACTGCACCTAACAAAATAGATTTTAAAAATGTTTAATATCATCTAATACCTGGTCCATTTCAAATTTCCCATATTGTCTCAAAAATGCCTTTTCCAAGTTAGTTTAGTGAAATCAGGACCCAGGCAAGGGCCACACATTGCATTTGGTTTCTACGTCTTTTATGTCTCTTTTAATCCATTAAAGTACTGTGCCAATTACTCATTGAAAAACCAGGTCTCTTGTCTTTTAAATTCTTGTTATTCAAAGCATGGTCTGCGTACCACAAGCACCGGCATTGCTGGGGAGCACGTTAGAAATGCAGAATTTCAGACTCCTCATCCATATGAACCAGCATCAGGATTTTAACAGGATCCCCGGCAATTCATGTGCATACCAAAATTTGAGAAGCCTGCTATACAATGTCCCGCACTCTGGATTTGACCAACTGTTTCCCAATGGTGCCATTTAACTTGTTTCTCTATCCCCTGTACCTTCTACAAACTGGTAGCTCCATCTAGAGGATTGATTGGATTCAGGTGCAGGTTTTAAGGCAAGACAACCTCAAAATAGGTGTGTGAGTTTGCAGTTACCTTGCATCTAAGAATTATAGCATCTATAGTCACTTTTAGTGACTCTAGGATTGATTGGTGGGTTTTGGCTTCAGTCTGATCCATCATAACCACCTGATACCATTACTAACCCAGTTTTCAGATGAGAAAACACTATTGCTGAGACTTGGAGCTAATTAACTTGTAACAACAGGCTAGAAGGAAATATTGAGCAGTCCCCACTTTAATAAGAGAAATCCCACACTCAGGTGTGGCACAGAAGATAAAGCAGGTATTTGAAACTACAGCTGTTGGATTTTAAAGCCAGTAGCCCTAAAATCCTATGAAAATCCAGCTCTTTTGCCCCTGACCCAGACTGAGCTATTCCTTTAATCCAGCTACCTACCACTCCTCAGTTATTTGAACCGACCCTCACAATTTTGCCATATTTGAGTGCCAGCAGGGCTATTATCTACTCAGTTGTTTTCATTCAACTGAATTTTCTTAATGAACTTTATTTTTACAGAACTTTCACGTCTACAACAAATTGTACAGAAAGTACAGAATGTTCCTACATCCTCCCCCCACCCACCCATACATAGATTTTCCTCTATTATTAAAATCTTATATTAGAGTGGGACGTTTTTTGCAATGGGTGAACCAATATTGATATAGTGTTAATAGCTAATGCCCATGCTGTACAGGAGGGTTCATGTGATGGAGTCCAGCTCTATGGGTTTTGACAAATGCACAATGGCATTTACCCACCATTACTGTATCACACAATAGTCTCCCTGCCCTAAAAATGCCCTGAGATCCACTTACCCATACCTCCCTCCCCTGGCAACCACTATATAGTTTCCCGTTTTCCAATATGTTATATAATTGGTGTAATGCAGTATGTAGGCTTTTCAGGCTGGCTTCTTTCACTGAGCAAATGCATTTCAGGTTTGCTGGAGATTGACTCTTTTCCCCCATAAAAGGCATGTTCAATTCCCAACCCCTGGTCCCATGGGTGTGGACTCATTGTAAATAAAATCTCTTCAAGGTGTTACCTCAGTTAAGGTATGGCCCCACTAAAGCCTATTCCTGGAATCCTTTTTTTGCAGAGTGAAAGTAAGGTGGAAAAAGAATCTAAGGGAAGAAGCCAGAAGCTGGAAGTCAATGGAACTCAGAAGAGAAAGGAGAAGATTCCTTGTGCATCGACATGTGAAGGAAAAGCCAAGAAACTCCACAGATTGCTGGAATATACCAACTCTGGCAGGAAGCAAGCTTTCTAGCCTTTGAAATCATGAGCCAATAAATTCCTATTGTTAATCCAACCCATTGCGTGCTATTTGTTTAGCAGCCTGGAAACGTAAACAAAGTTCCTCCTTTTTTTGTGTGTGTGGTTTGATAGCTTGTATTTTTTTATTGCTGAATAATATTCCATTGCCTGAATGTGCCACAGTTTGCTTATCCATTTACCAATCAAAGGGCACCTGGGCTGCTTCCAATTTTTGGCATTTATGAATAAAGCTGCCATAAACTTTTGTGTGCAGATTTTTGGGTGGACATCACTTTTCAAATCCTCGTGTAAATATCCAGGAGCATAACTGTGGGATCATATGGTAAGCCTCTGTTTAGCCTTGTAAAAAAATGCCAGACCATCTTCCAAAGTGGCTGCACCATTTTGTATTCCCACCAGCAAGGAATGAAAGTTCCTGTTGCCTGAATTTTTAAAATTCCATAATGTTTTTATTATAAATAAACAATTCACTGTCTTAAATAGAAAAAAGAAACAGAAATACTCGACATGGATAATTTTGCCACCTAGAACAGGTTTTCCTTTTCCCCAAATGATCCCCAAAGCAATACAAAAGTCAAGAGTAAAAAGAATATTGTGAAAATGAAAGAACGTTGTTTAAATTCTAGCCAGATACTGTCACCCAACAAAGGCTCTGAGCCTGGGACCCACTTTCTCTTTTTTTTTTTTTTTTTTTTTTCATTTTGAAATATTTTATTGCAGTATATCATTCTTATATGAACATACATAAACAATAAGTGTGTACTAAAAGTTGTGAACTTACAAAACAAACATGTATAATCTGCAAGGCTCCCATCCATCACCCACCACCAATACCTTGCGTTGTTTTGGAACATTTGATTGAAAGGGATATTATGAGAAACCTATTAAAGACATAGTAGCTCTAAGCTGAGACTTTCTCGTGGTATAATCAGAAGGACAAAAAGAATTTAAAAGAGAACAACATTTCAGAGTTGTTTCATGTCATGTCTGTGGAGCAAGAAAAACCACCCTGCATTCTCCACCTTGGAAAACCGTTTCAAAGGAATCAGGTCTTCAAAAAGCCAATAAAGGGGATTACTTAGGGAGCGCAGGCAAGATGGCATCGGTTTAAGTGGCCGCTCACCATCTCTCTTTCAAAAAACAGCTGTTTGGGGACAGGATCCTGCCCAAGCGAGCTGTTCTGGGAGCCCACGGAGCAGGAGCCTTTGGGGCATCAATCTGGACGGAGCTGGGCAGGGAGATAGATTGCTCAATATAAAACCACGAGATTTTATCCCCATGATTGGAAATCACAGACGGCTAAGCCAGGTTGAGCAGGGGCAAAGGGCCAGGTTGAGACCCGACTACTGCTGGCCCCCCCAGCCAGAGGGAGCATTCTCTGAGAGTAGGAGGCTTCTGGCAAGGGGCGGTGAGGGGTTTCTTTTGTGTGGGTTTGGTTGCCTGGACCCCCTTAGAGCTTTGGGGAGCACACCAGCCAACTAGGAGTGGCACCAGGCAGAGGGGAGAGGCGAATCTGCTGAGGAAGCCTGATTTACTTAACCGCCCTGGGATACAGACGCTTGGCTTGAGAGAGAGCGGAGTCAGCCAATTTAATAGTTCCACGCTGAGGACTATCAGAATTTCAACTCCCCTAAGGGAGTCAGGCATTGGGTAGTGCTTAATAAGTTTCCACAAGCCTATTTAGGGTTCCCTGGGAGGAGGGGGTGGTCTAGAAGAGGCTTGTAATCCATTTCAGTGAGGTGAACTCAGTCCAGGGAGCTCAACCTGACCAGGAGAGGGGAGGGGGAATCTGCTCATACAGCCTGCTGAATCCTGCTGCCCTAGGAGAGTAAAACCTGCCTGGGGGAAAGTGACTGAATAGCTTTCTGAAGAGCTAACTGACCCAATTAGAAAGGCAGCTCAGGGTAGGAATTTCTGCCTTGAATTTATGAGGTCCCTAGTCTGATTCCCGGCTCCTCTAAGAGTAGTGACGCACCGGGATATCTAACATCCAGCTGATACTTAAGGATAGGGAAAACATAGACATTATTTTTGTACTAGTTTCTTTTGGGTCCCTTATTTTTCCAAAAAAAAAAAAAGTTTTAACTTAGTTTACTCTCAAAAAACCCACCTCAAAACCAGCAGAAAGAGGTCTGGAGAGTAATTGATTGATGAACACAGGCAGCCTAGGAAGCTCCACAAGGGCCCAAGAAGGAACATTGTGCTTCCGTAGCTTTGCTTGACTGCTTGTTTGTGTGTTTGTTTTTTTTTTTTTCTTCCTAGTTTGTTTCTTGTTTTTCTTTCCTCTTTCCTCTGCCCCATCCCTCTTTTTTTTTTTTTTTTTTAAATTAGGTGCTGCTAGCTTGTTTCTTCTTTGCTGTGCTTCTTCTTTCTTGATTTCACATTTTCTGTGTATACTGAATTTGTCTACCAACGCTATATCTTTTCCTTCCTTCATCATTTTATCTTCTGCTTTCTGTTGTGGTTCTTACATTCCACCTTTCTTTATTTAGTCCTCAACTTTTCTTGGTTTCGATTAGTATCTTGTCTATTCTGTTTTCTTTTTTATTTTTTTACTTTATTAACTTTTTTCTTTCTGTCCTTTCTTCATACTTTCTCTCTCTCCTCATCATTCTGGCCCTTTAAATCATTCTATATATTTTTATCTATTCAAGTTTCCCATTTCACTGTAGGTACTCCACTTTTTTATTCCTATTACTCCACACTGCTTACATGAGTCAAATATTCATTTTACTGAGTCTTACATGGTCCCTCTTCAAACTTTTATTATTATGACTATTATCCTTTTTGTTTTCTTACCTTTTTCACTTTCTGTGGCCCTAATGTTTTTCCTTCAAGGGAACATAGAAAACAGCAAGGAAACAGAACAAGAAGAACAAAGTGTCAAAGAGAAAAGTTAACACACACACAAAACCAGCAGCTAAATAAAACTCTAGACAAGAGAGAGAAGCTAATCAACTGAATAAACAATCAAGATAAAAAGATGACCAGAGGGCAACAAAAAATTACAAACCATACTAAGAAACAGGAAGACATGGACAAGACAAATGAACAAACTAAAAACCAGGAAGAAACGCAGAGTATCAAACAACTAATCAAAGCTGTCCAAACAAATATCATGGACCAACTTAATGAAGTAAAGGAAGAGATTAAGGATATTAAGAAAACACTGGGAGAACATACTGAAGAAATTGTAAACATATATAAAAAGATAACAGATATGATGATGATGAATGGCACAATCCAAGAAATGAAAAAAAAGAAAAACTTAAACACTGGAATCACATAACAGCAGATTTCAACAGGCAGAAGAAAGAATTAGTGATGTGGAAGACAGTACATCTGAAATTAAACAGATAGTAGAATAGAGAGATAAAAAGATAGAAAAAATCGAGCCGGGACTTAGGGATTTGAATGACAATACAAAACACACAAACATGCACATTATAGGCATCCCAGAGGAGGGAAAGGGGACAGAAGGAGTGTTGAAGGAAATAATGGCTGAAAACTTCCCAACCCTATTGAGGGAGATGGACGTACATGTCCAGGAAGCACAACGCACCCCAAACAGTATAAATCCCAACAGGCCAACTACAAGACATATACTTGTCAAAATGTCCAATGCTCAAGACAAAGAAAATTCTGAAGGCAGCAAGAGAAAAGAGAACCATCACATACAAGGGAAGCTCAATAAGATCAAGTGCTGATTTCTCATCTGAAACTATGGAGGCAAGAAGGCAGTGGTATGACATAGTCAACGTACTAAAAGAAAAAAGTTTCCAGCCAAGAATTCTCTATCCAGCAAAGCTGGCATTCAAAAAATAATGGAGAGTTCAAAATATTCACAGATAAACAGAATTTAAGAGAGTATGCCAATAAGAAACTTGCTCTTCAAGAAATACTAAAGGAAGTTCTGCAGGTTGAAAGGAATGAGCAGGAGAGACAGAGTTGGAAAAGAGTATAAGAACAACTAAAAAGACAAAAAGAGAAATAAAAACAACATATGACATACATAAACCCAAAGAAAATATGGCTGATATAAGAAATTCCTTGAGAGGAATAACGCTGAATGTTAATGGATTAAACTCACCAGTCAAGACACACAGATTGGCAGAATGGATAAGGAAATATGACCCATCTATATGTTGTCTACAAGAAACCCACCTTAGACCCAGGGATTCAAGGAGGCTGAAAGTGAATGGCTGGAAAACGATTTTACAAGCAAATGATAACCAAAAAAAAAGGGCAGGAGTAGCTATCCTAATATCAGACAAAATAGACTTTAAATGCAAAACAATTTAAGAGACAAAAACGGACACTATATATAAGTAAGAGGGGTAATCATTCAAGAACAAAGAACAATCATAAATATTTATTCACCTAATCAGGGTGCCTCAAAATACTGAGGCAAACATTGGAAAAACTAAGTGGAGATATAGATGCCTCTACAATTATAGTGGGGGACTTTAATAAACCATTATCACCATTAGACAGAACACCTCAACAGAGAATCAATAAAGAAACAAAGGCTCTGAATAATACATTAGAGGATCTGGACCTAATAGACATATACAGAACGCTACACCTAAATACAGCTGGATATACATTCTTCTCGAGTACACATAGATCATACTCCAAGATAGACTACATGCTAGGTCACAGAACAACTCTAAGTGAATTCAGAAGGATTGAAATTACACAAAGTAATTCCTCTGACCACAAGGAATGATATTGGAAATCATTAAGGGCCAGAGAAACAGATTAGGCACAAAAGAAAACAAATAAAAATGATAATACAACATATCAAAACCTATGGGATGCAGCCAAAGCAGTGACATGAACATACATCTGCACACCAATGTTCATAGCAAAATTATTCACGATTGCCGAAGTTGGAAACAACCCAGGTGTCCATCAACAGGCGAATGGATAAAAAAACTGTTGTCTTTTCACGTGATGGAATATTATGCAGATATAAGAATAAATGAAGTTGTGAAGCATATGATGACATGGATGAGCCTGGAGGACATTATGTTGAGTGCAACAAGCCAGACACAAAAGGACAAATACTGTATGATTGCATTACTATGAAACAAATATATTGTGTAACATACTGTTAAATTAATAAAAAAATGTATATGTATCCAGTATATTTAATTGAGAAATGTATTTATTCATCTGTGTTTACTTTTCAGTTTTTTTTTTAATCTTTTTTCTAAAGATGCTTAGATTACAAAAATGTTACAAAAAATTATAAGGATTCCCATGTTCCCCACCTCCCACACCTCCCACAACCTCCCATATAAACATCTTCCATTAGTGTGGCACATCACCTGCAATGGATATATACATCCTGGGGCTTTGCCACTAAGCATGGACCATAGATCACATTGTAGACCACACTCTCTCCCACACAGTTCTGCATGTTATATGCTGATATAAAATGGCCTATATCTGTCATTGCAAAGTCACTCAGGATAATTTCCAAGTCCTGAAAAAGCCCCTGTATTATTACTTTTCCCTCTCCCTGCCCCCAGAGTGTCCAGTGGCCACTGGCTCCACATTAATGTTGTAATTTCTTCCATTGCTGGAATCACAATATGTCTACAACTGAATACCAGTAAGTCCGCTCTACTCCATAGCTCTTCCCCCAATCCTAAGGAGTCTAGGATGGTGATGTCCACTCCACCTCCAATTGAGAGAGGGCTTATATCTCATGGATAAGATGGATGGGATTGTCCTGCCAGCAGCTGCAGACTCTCTCCATTCCCTGGGATAGACTTTGTCCATCATCATCTCCCTGCCAGGTGACTTGGGTGAGTCAATTGAGCTGTAGAGTAGGAGCTGCAGCTCCACCAAGATTCCAGGCAAAGCTGCACATGGGCAGACCAAAGACTCCAGTCTCTGGAAATACACCAACAAACTCCAGCACCAATACAGGTTTGAATAGAAGGGACTGATAGACCATGTGCAGGGAAGACTTATTTGAGTCCAAATCTGTCACTCTCAGGAGCGCAGACTCCAAAGTAGAGCCCACTGATAAGGCACTGAACTCTAGAACTATCCACCCTTATATAGGACCTGGATGTCTCCAGAGCCCTCAGGAGCCCCTCTACTTGAGGCGATATCCACTTTGGTGTTCTATGAGACCCTAATGAGGTGTGTGTAAGCATTACCTCTGGGATGACCTCCCAACTCACTTTTAAGTCTCTCAGCCATATGAACGCATTTGTCTTTACCTTTTCCCCCTTTTATTCAAGGTCTTTTCCCACTCATATTGTCAGTTGGCACTAGGTAGTAATCCCTCATTGCCAGGGAGGCTCATCCCCAGGAGTCATGTCCCATGATGGGAAGAAGGTAATGCATTCATATGCTGAGTTTGGCTTAGAGAGCACATTTGAGCAACAAGGAGGCACTCAGGAGGCAACATTTAGGCACCCCATACCAACAGGCTAAGTTTCAGTTTCAAGAGCAAAGACTCATAAGGCTAGTCATCAATAACAAGAACCCCTTAGTGGACCATCCTCTTTTGCCAGACACTGTCCCTGCACTCGAGGGACTGTTGCTGCTCCCTTGGAGAATGTGGCAGAGCTCTCCAGGCTGGGAGTTCAGTATTCTCTCATTTATTGAGTGATTCTCCACACACTGTGACCATGCCCCACCCAATGATCATTTGAACAATTTTATATATCTTTTATGTATGTTAGGTGAACTTCCTCCCATGAAACCCCCATCCTTGACATCCCCCACCAATGATCCTCTCCCGCCCCCATTGTGATCCAAAGCTTCTTTAAAGATGAAGCCCATATAATAGCCAAATACAATTATAAGAAAATGTATTAATTAATTAAAATTAATAATTTTAAAATGTATTAGTTGATTAAAAGTAGCTATCCTAGTATCAGACAAAATAGACTTTAAATGCAAAATTAGTGTAAGAGACAAAGATGGACACTATATATTAGTAAAAGTGGTAATCTCTCAAGAAGAGAGTACAATCATAAGCATTTATGCACCTAATCAGGGTGCCTCAAAATACATGAGGCAAACTCTGGAAAAGCTAAGTGGAGAAATAAATGCCTTTACAATTATAGCAGGGGACTTTAATACACCATTATCAACATTAGACAGAACATCTAGACAGAGAATCAATAAAGAAACAAAGACTCTGAACAACACATTAGAAGACCTGGACCTAATAGACATATACAGAATAATACACCCACATACAGCAGGATTTACATTCTTCTTGAGTGTACTTGGATCATACTCCAAGATAGACCACATGCTAGGCAACAGAACAACTCTCAATGAATTCAGAATGATTGAGATCATACAAAGTAATTTCTCTGACCACAGTGGAATGAAATTGGAAATCACTAAGGGCCAGAGAAACAGATTAGGTACAAAGATATGGAAGTTAAACAACACACTCTTAGACAAACAGTGGTCCAGGTAGGAAATCTCAAAAGAAATCAGTAACTACCTTGAAACTAATGAAAATGACAACACAACATACCAAAAGCTATGGGATGCAGCCAAAGCTGTCCTGAGAGGGAATTCATAGCCATAAATGCATATATTAAAAAAGAAGAAAGAGCTAAAATTGAAGACCTAACTGCACACTTGGAGGAATTGGAAAAAATTAACTAAACCTAAAGGAAGTAAAAAGAAGGAAATAACAAAGATTAGAGCAGAACTAAATGAAATAGAGAATAAGAAAGAACTAGAAAAAATAAACAAAACCAAAAGCTGGGTCTTCAAGAAGATCAATAAAATTGACAAACCCTTAGCCAGACTAACAAAGAAAAAAAGAGAGCAGATACAAATACACAAAATAAGGGATGAGCAAGGGGATATCACTACTGACCCCACAGAAATAAACAGTATCATAAAAGGATACTTTGAAAAATTATATGCCAACAAGAATGATAATTTAGAGGAAATGGACAAATTTCTAGAAACTCACAAACAGCCTACATTGATGAAAAGAGAAACTGATGAACCCAACAGTTCAATTACAAGTAAAGAGATAGACTCAGTCATCAAAAACCTCCCAACTAAGAAGAGCCCAGAACCAGATGGCTTCACAGCTGAATTCTACCAAACATTCCAGAAAGAGCTAACACCAATCCTGCTTAAGCTCTTCCAAAAAATAGAAGTAGCAGGAATGTTGCCTAACTCATTCTATGATGCCAATATTTCCCTAATACCAAGCCAAAGATACCACAAGAACGAAAATTACAGAACAATTTCTCTAATGAACCTAGATGCTAAAATCCTCAATAAAACTAATCGCATTCAACAACATATCAAAAAGATTATACACCATGACCAAGTGGGTTTCATCTTGGGTGTGCAAGATGGTTCGATATAAGAAAATCAATCAATGTAATACACCACATAAACAGACTGAAAATAAAAAATCACATGATCATCTTTGTAGATGCAGAAAAATCATTTGACAAAATACTGCACTCTTCCCTGATATAAACACTGCAAAAGATAAGAATGTAAGGAAACTTTCTGAATATGATAAAGGGTATTTATGAAAATCCCAAAGCTAACATCATCTTCAATGGTGAAATTCTAAAAGCATTCCCTCTGAGATAAGGAACAAGACAAGGATGCCCACTAACACCACACCTATTTAACATTGTCTTAGAAGTACTTGCTAGAGTACTGAGGCAAGAAAAAGATAGAAAATGTATCCAAATTAGAAAAGAAGAAGTAAAAATTTCATTATTTTCAGACGACGTGATCCTATACACAGAATGCCCTGAGAAATGTACAACAAAGCTTCTAGAACTTATAAAGGAGTTCAGTAATGTCACAGGCTATAAGATCAATGCTCAAAAATAAGTAGCATTTCTGTACAACAATAATGAGCAATCTGAGGAGGAAATCAAGAAAAAAATACCATTTACAATAGTAACTAAAAGAATCAAATACCCTGGAATAAATTTAACTAAATATGTAAAGGACTTATATACAAAAACTACACAGCACTGTTAAAAGAAATCAAAGAAGACTTAAATAAATAGAAAAATATTCCCTGTTCATGGATAGGAAGACTAAACATCGTCAAGATGTCTATCCTACCCAAACTAATCTACAGATTTAATGCAATCCCAATAAAAATCAACACTGTATTTTTTTAAGGAACTATATTTAAACTTATCATTATTATTTCATTTTCCTATTAATTGTATTTGGCTATTATATGGGCTTCTTCTTCAAGGAAGGTTTGGATCACAGAAGGGTTACAGAAGGAGCAGGAGAGGATCATTGGTGGGTGGTGTCTGGGATGGGGGTTTCATGGGAGGAAGTTCACCTGAATATACATAAAAGATACATAAAATTGTTCAAATGATCAAGGGGTGGGGCATGGTCACAGTGGGTGAAGAATCACTCAATAAATGAGAGAATACTGAACTCCCAGCCTGGAGAGCTCTGCCACATTCTCCAAGGGAGCAGCAAGAGTCCCCCAAGTGCAGGGGCAGTGTCTGGCAAAGGAGGAAGGTCCACTAATGGGTTCTTGTTATTGATGACTAGCCTTACGAGTCTTTGGTATTGAAATAGAAAATTAGCCTACTGTTATGGGGTGCCTAAGAGGTGCTACCTGAGAGCCTCCTTATTGCTCAAATGTGGCCTCTCTCTAAGCCAAACTCAACATATGAATGCATTACCTTCCCCCCAGCATGGGACATGACTCTCGGAGATGAACCTCCCTGGCAACGAGGGATTAATTACAAGTGCCAACTGACAACACGACTGGAAAAAGACCTTGAATAAAAGGGTTAAAGGGTAAAGACAAATGAGTTCACCCGTCTAAGAGTCTTCAAAGAGAGTTGGGAGGTCACCCCAGAGGTAACGCTTATGCACACCTCAGTAGGATCTCATAGAACACTAAAGTGGATATCGCCCCACACAGAGGGGCTCCTGAGGGCTCTGGAGACACCCAGGTCCTATATAAGGGGGGATAGCTCCAGAGATTGATGCCTTATCAGTGAGCTCTACTTTGGAATCTGTGCTCCTGAGAGTGACAGAGTGGGACTCAAATAAGTCCTCCCTGCGCATGGTCCAACAGTCCCTTCCATTCAAACCTATACTTGGTGCTGGAGTTTCTAGGTGTACTTCCAGAGACTGGAGACTTTGGCCTGCCCATGTGTCAGCTGTGCCTGGAACCTTGGTGGAGCTGCAACTCCTACTCTACGGCTCAGTTGACTCACCCAAGTCACCTGGCAGGGAGGTGATGATGGACAAATTCTATACCATGGAATGCAGCTGCAGGCAAGATAATCCCATCCATTTTATCCATGGGATGTAAGCCTCCCCTCACTTGGAGGTGGAGTGGACATCACCACCCCAGACTCTTCAGGATTGGGGAAAGAGCTATGGACTAGAGTGGACTTACTGATATTCAGTTGTAGACATATTGTGATTCAAGCAATGGAAGAAATTACAACAGTGAGGTGGAGACAGTGGCCACTGGATGCTTTGGGGGCAGGCAGAGGGAATAGCAGTTGTAATACAGGGGCTTTTTTGGGACTTGGGAATTATATGAGTGACATTACAATGACAGATATAGGCCATTTTACATCAGCATATACCATGCAGAACTGTGTGGGAGAGAGTGTGGTCTACAATGTGAACTATGGTCCATGCTTAGTGGCAAAGCCCCAGGATGTGTATATCCATTGCAGGTGATGTGCCACACTAATGGAAGATGTTTATGTGGGAGGTTATGGGAGATTTGGGAGGTTGGGAACATGAGAATCCCTGCAATTTTTGTGTAACATTTATGTAATCTAAGCATCTTTTAAAATATAAATAAATAAATAAATAAATAAACAAGCAAACAAACAAAAAGAAAGAAATGGCAAACAGCTTGGAATGCTGGTAGGGGAACTTCAGAAAATGGAGGTTGAGCAATGGAGAGGGAGGGAGGACACGTCCTCTGGGAGGAGTTTGGGGTTGACTGATGGCTACAGGTCATCTCCCCAAGAAGCTGGCTTTGTTTCCACTGACCTTTTATTTTAGCACTCATCTCTATTCTCCATCACCAGATAAATTGGCGATGACTTCTATTTTCTGTTCTTTTGCAGGGAAAGAGAAGTAATAATTTGGGACTAATAGAGTCAGAATTAGGGTGCAGTGCATGGCACTCACCTTGGGCACAAAACATAAGGTACACCAAAAACTCAGTAAACAAGGTAAATAACACTTGTATGCAATTTTTTAAAATCAAAATTAATGCAAAAGAGTCCATTATGAACAAAACGTCAACATTTTAAATAAAGGTAAATTTGTCCCTGTACTTTTACAATTCTGCCTCATTCACCTAACCCTAACGCAACCCTTGGAGTATAGAATATGCCATTCATAAAAGCAACATAAGCTCAGTAAATTCAACTTCTTTGATTGCTTTAATTCACAAAACGAATACTAAATAAAGTAATAGACTAAACATAAGATTTAAAAAAAAAAAAAGAATTTCAGAATTCATTGGCATTCAAAGGAGCAACTAGAGCAACTTAGGTTTTTCCCTGATGAATCAAGGAATCTGTTTTAGTTTCCTGGCTGCCATGCAATGGGTTGGGTTAACAACAGGAATTTATTGGCTCATGGTTTCAGAGGCTGGAAGGCTTGCTTCTTCCCAGGATTAGGATCTTCTGGCTGGCGGGCAATCTTTGGAGTTCTTGGCTTTTCCATCACATGGTAATGTACATGGTGGCGTTTTCTCCTTTCTCTTCTAGGGTCGGTTGACTTCCCGCTTCTGCTGCTCTCTCAATCTGACTTTCACTCTGCTTAAAAAGGACTCCAGGAATCCAGATTAAAACCCAACCTGGTTCAGTTGGGCCACACCTTCGTGGAAGTAATGTCTTTTTTTTTTTTTTTAATTTTAAAAGGATACTTCGATTACATAAATGTTACAAAAAAATATAGGGTATTCCCATATGCCCCACTCCCTATGCTTCCCACATTTTCCCACATTAACAACATCCTTCATTAGTGTGGTACATTTGTTACAACTGATGAGCACATTTTGGACACTGCCACTAAGTGTGGATGATAGTTTACACTATAGTTTAAACTCTCTCCCACATGGTTTTCTAAGTTATGACAAGATTTATAATGGTCTGTATCCATCACTACAACCTCATTCAGGATAATTCCAATGTCCTGAAAATGCCACTGAAGCAGCTAGTAAAATAGGGAATCAATAGATGGATCTGGAACCTGGCAAGAAGTCCACATGGATATCAGTACCCCCAAGATGGCTGCTGGAAGACTGTCACAGATTTTCCCATTAGGAATAAGATTTCACCCGGAAGCCAGGAGAAGCCCTAAATATTCTCCAGGGATCTTATCATTGGGCCCTCCTGGGGGATTGATGGGTGGGGTAAGCAATCAAAACAGCAAACAGCTGGGACTCTTCCCATGCCATTAGCAAAGGGGCAAAATAATTAATATTTTAAAAAGCAAGTACATAGCCCTTGCTCTCTCTCTCTCTCTCTCTCTTCCTTTTGCCCTGTCCTGGTGCCTGTTCGTGCCCGATTCTGGACTTCTTTGCCCCCGCATGGATCTACCTGCAAGGAATACCGGGGCATTTATCATCTGTAATGGGAAATTGTAGTATATAAATTGGTCCTTTTTATCACGCTTCAGCCCCTTCCTCTCTACCTAGGACCTATGATCTGTTATTTTCTCCCATTTCTTTTCCTTCCTACCTTAATAAATTACTGGCCTAATCAACATGGCATGCTCTTGAAATTCAATTCCTGCAGTTTAGCCAAGGACTTAGATAAAATCTGGTTACATATTTGGCGAGCCAGGCAGGTGGTTATTGGTGAGTGAAACTACGGCCTGCAGTCTGTTTAATGCCTTCTTTTGGCTATCCATTTTAAACGGGTTCACCTATGAGCCTCCAAAGGATGTAATCCCGGGAGGGAAGTGGCCAGGACACGGGAACTCTCTGTGCCCATGCCGCACACCCAGGCTTGTGAGATCTGACCCTGGCCGGGAGGGCTGGGACACAGGGCAGGGGCTCAAAGCAGGGCCCTGCCAAGACAGAGGTCGCTGGCTGAGCTCTGAGCACTGCAATGCCACTTTTTCAAGACTCTTTAGCAGCCTTGGGTTTGCCCTTGTGCCTAGCTGCTGTTTCCTTCTCGTGCCCTCCTCAGTGGCAGTTGCAATGACTCAGAGCCTGGGGCCTGAGCCTCCCCTTGGCTCCACTCCTTTGCAGGAATGCCTTCCTATTGACCACACCTGGCTAACTGGTCTGGTATGGGGTGGGGAGGCAGTGAGCAGGGCCAAAATGGATGCCGTGGGAGTCCCCTTTCCCAGTGGGGTCACAGGACAGGGCTCATGTCCTACTATTGAATTTCTTATTACAGGTTTGTGTTAAAATGCTTTGGAATGTCTTAAAAAGTGTAAAACTGAAAATGCATTTGCAAGGGAGGAAGTTATTGCCTCAGCGCCTCAAGGCCTGTTAGCTAGAACAATTGATCTCTAATCGCTTAATGACCTTTTGATGGCTGGTCTAAGTGGGAAGCTATCAGACAGTAAAGTCATAAAACTAGAAGGGCTTTTAAGACCTCTGTAAGAAGAGGAAGAAGTTCTTTTTTCTGCCCCTTCTCCAGGAAGGAGCAATATTCGCCTTGGAAACCATTCAATCTATTTGGTCTGTCTTCCAAGTCCAGAATGGCCCCGGGAACGCCTGGCTACAGGGTCCCTGTAATTCCTGGGGTGTAGGAACCAGAGAAGTAACTCTGAATGTCCCCCAAGACATGAAGTCTTGGGCACTTCGATTCAGAGAGTAGTCAAACGTCCCCTGAGATTTATCTCAGGAGCTTCCATTTGGGTAACAGCGCGGTCAGTCCCAGACTCTGGAATGCAGGAGTGCCGAGAACCGGAGCAGTAAACCCTGAAGGGCCCCCATGCTTTGGGCATTTAGAGGGCAGCCAAATGTCCCCTGAGAGCCCTTCCATTTAGAGGGCAGTCAAATGTGTAATGGAGATTTTTAAACATAGTAACACTGATGGAAGTTCCTAAGGCCCACAAAACCTGCTTAAAACAAAACCCCGGATATGCATCCGTGCCTGACCAGTCACGCCACCATGGAGATGGCAAAACCCACCCCTAGTAAAGATTAACCCAAACCCCCTTAACACCTATGCTAATCGCAAAAATTAGCTTCTGTAATATTGCTTGCTTGCTCTGCTGGATATGGACAATTGAAGCTACCTCTCACCCTTTCTGGCGCAAGAAACTAATGCTTTGTTTTAATCAACTAATCTGATATCTGAACACAAAGAAAAGTTGCTTTATCATGCTGACCCTGCTAAAATTCCCTATAAAAACCCACCGCGGGAAGCCGGGGGTCGCTTCTCTCCAGACTGCTGGAGGAGGCCCCGGCCGGCCGGAATTAAAGGTTCCTCTCCTAAACACATTGTCTGGGTGCTGAGTTTCTCTCTGGATGAAGTGTCCCACTTCAAATGTCCCCTGAGATCTCGCTCAAGTGCTTCGATATGAGTAGCTGCCCCAATGTCTCCCACCAATCCCGCTTGGGCGCGTTGGTCTGAACTTCAGAGTTTCAGGCATCCCCTAAGACGTAGGTAGGCCATGGGGACGCCCATCGGGAGGGCTCTGGATTAAATTTTCAGGGTGCTGAGACCAGAGCATCAGCTCCAAATTATTTGGAGTGGTGAATGTTTCAATCAGACTTGGACTCTGGGATGCCAGATCAGTTGACCAAAAAACACTTCTTTATTCTTCCTAGAGTAATGGGCATGATCTCTGCCCACCAGAAACTCCCCATAGGAGTGTCTTCTCAAGAATCAGGAAAATTTGCCTACTGTGGTCTAGGTGGCCACAGTGTAGCCTAGAGCAGCCTCTGTATGGAAACCTGAATTCTAGTTAAACCAGTGAAAAAGAGGACAGATCCATCTGAGGGCCAGAAACCTTCTGTCATGTCTCCTTAAAGAAATGAGGAAATACAGCTCAAACTTCCATTAGTTTAAACTCAGGTGTGCCTATAGAAGGTGTGAATAGGAATCAAGATCCAAACTGGTTACTGAACCTCTCCTGGAAAATAAGAAACCTCATGTGCCATCAATTAAGATCAAAAAGTTCCTAGAAATGCTAAGCATGTAAAACTCTTTCTTCTGTTTTCACCTGTGCTTAACTTTGTGTTCAACTTTGAAATCTGTGTTTAACTGTCAGTTCACTTGTGCCTAGGAGATCAGATTTGGGTTTCACCTGTTAAAAATTGAATAACAGTGAAAGGTAACCTAAAAATGAGTCTTTAAATGTCAATACTGTCTTGCAAGTGGATTTAATGTATAAATCACAAGTGGAATTGGTTCAACTGCTAAAAAAGAAAAGCTGAAAAACTTAGCAAAGTTGTTACTAATGAAATTCTTGTGGCTTAGGTAATAAAAGTACCCAATATGCCTTAAAGTAAAAACTTACTAGAAACTGTAACTAAGAGTTAAGACCATTTATCGATGCCTTTATATTATAAAACCGCAGGAGATTAATAACTGAAATTATAATTGGGTAGATTTATCCTAAGCCTACTATTATAAGTGCGAATCTTAAACTGAAATTCCCTTCATTTACGGTCACTTCCAGCCTAGCCTCACCCCTTTCCTTTGCTTACGGTTATTTCATAACAGCTTCTGCCCGCCCCCTATAGCTCAGGGGAAAGCACACTTGAGACACCCCTGTCTCCTGTCCTACTGGTATTACTGACCCTGCTTTCTCTCATGGCTCCAAATGTGGACTAAATTGCTACCTGGTGGAATTCACCCTCGGGGTTGAACATCCATTCTTCCAGTCCAGCAGCCGCTGGAGTCCTGTTATCTCCAAGGACTGGGAAGTGAAGGAGGCCTCCTGACCTGACTGTCTGGGGTTCCTAAAGGTGGCAATTCATGAGAGAAACCAGTTTCCCTGAGGCTTTGATAGCCTCAGTGAGTATACATAGAATTAGTCTTTCTCATCCAAAGTCTGCTAAAGTCAAAGTGAAAATAAAGTTCTGAAGCAAAGGAAAATGTATTAAAGCTTTGGGGAAATTTTGGTTATAAGCCAATAATTAAGGAATGAAATTCTTGCGCAAAACTGCATGGTCACAGTGCAAATTAGAGTAATTAAAAGGAGCCTTCAAAGAAATCTTTAAATGGTATCTTACAGTTAAAATTATTTTGTAAGAGAATGAAAATTATAACAGTGAGTCCTGTTTTCTGTGTCAAACTCTAGTTGAGTCTCGCTATTTGTTCAATATATAACTTCATACATCTGGATGATAATATCAAATTAACAAAAGAAAGTTCTTACATGAGCTCTATTCAAATAGAAAAATCAAATATGCAGTTATATATGTGAAGCCCAAATTAGGCTGAGCAGGATTAAAAGATAATACAACAATCTAAATATAGAAACTTGGGAAAGGAAAAAGGTTTTCCTAAGCTCTTTAACCTGCCATTCCTCCAAGGCCTCCTCTTTGCAAGAGCTGTGGGGGAAAGACTAGGTGTGACAGATTGAAACTATCTTCTAAGCTGGGGAATTAAAAATCATAGTTTGTCCTGTAATTCTTCTGTTTAAACCTTTCGACAGCCTTAAAATAAGGGTGATTGATAATCCTATTAACAAATATCAATAAGTAAGGAAAAAGTCCTTGACAGCTATGGAAAGATCTTTAAAAACAGTTTTCCAGAACCTAATAGTCAGTGTACTTTTAAGATTATTCACAGTTTGTAATTTTATTAAAGAAGTTTCAGCCTCCTATAAAAGAAGGAAAAAGAGCAGTCCTTGCATAAACTATACACTTTTGATTTTGTTTAGCCTTGATGTTGCCTCCCATGGTTTATGAAATACCAAGTGTGTAGTTTTGTTGAGTCTTTAAAGTGATGAAAGTTAACTTCATATCTGATGAAATTAAATTAAATAAATGTAGAGCTGCCCTCTTTTAAATGGATAAAGTAAATTCCATTGGTTGCTAATTGTAATCTAAGGTAAATTAACCAGTCTATAAGGTCAATTATAAAGAGTTTGTAAAAGAATTTCTGAACGGAAGCATTTACATGGCTAATTCCAGGAAGCCATTACTAATTAGGAACCTAAATTGATATTAATGGCAAAATTAACTTCATAGCAGCGAAACCTGTTGGAAGTCACCTCAATCTGCATATTCAAGTGGTGATAACGAAAGATAATCTTGATTCCATTGGAAATCAGTTTTCATTTAAAAAATGGAAAAAGTAGTTTTTCCTGTACTGCTACAGTAAAATAACTGCTAATTAACATCTTCATGATAAAAGTGTAGAAGCAAAGTGCTAAAAAGTTAAGTTCACTTGATATGTTACACATTGCATTGGAAGTGTTTAAAAAGTGGATATAAATCAAGAGATGGACTTCAGCTCTTGTGCACTCACACCAGGCCTTCAATACCCTGCATGCTGCCTCTCCATTTGATTTATTGGCTTGGTTGGTCACTGACCCCTAAAACAATAAAGGTATCTACCACATCTCTGGTTGTGCTCCTGAAGTCAACAGAGACCGTGGTGCAGTTTCAAACTCCTGCAGCAGCCAACAATAACTCAATAGCCAAATGTACAATGGATATCACCTCCATCCAGACTGGCACTGTTTCATAGTGCTGAAGGGTGGTATGCACCAGGCCAGTGGAATCCTGGAGCCTTCTTCCCTAGCTTCTCTCTAGGGTTAACGGTGCTGCAGCATGCTGCCTGTGTGAAGAACATACCAAGTGCAGCAATGAGCAGCATACTGTGAGTGGAACTTAAACACAGTTGGCATTATGTCCTGCTCCCATGGAGAGATAACATGTATGGTATTACAAACCTGGAGCTTAGATCTATTAATTGCAGCTCAAAGAAAAACTTATGCATTGGGTAGTGCATTAATTAGTACTAAGTACTATACCTGTAACTCTCCTATTCTAGATATATGCTTGATGATTACAGTGATGTCTTTTCTATTCTAGATCATATGCAGAGGGATATTAAACATGTTAAAGGAGAGGCAAGATGGCGTTAGTGTAGGAGGGTGCACACTGCAAGCTCCCAGAGCAAGGCGGATTGTGGACGGGGTCCTGCCCAGGAGTCTGTGCTGTGCACGCGTGGAGTAAGAAGCTTGGGACATCTATCTGCGTGGATCGGTGGTGTGGACCGAACGGTGGAGATTCGTGAGTTTTGAGGCTGCCGGTGGAGGTTGGCACAGGCAGCTGAGCCCCGTGGTTAGAGGAAAAAAAATAAAACGGCCATTTGGAGCCACGGGCGGGGCGAAAAAGTTTAATTTTCTGGGGATCTGGCTGCCTGGCGCCCCTTGGACCTTGTGTGAACAGATCAAACGAGCTAATCAGCACCTGGTGAACCGGAGGGGGGATTTTGGTCGGGAACGGAGCTGATTTCCCTAGCCACCCAGGGATAAGACCCGGGCCGCTGCGGAGCCAGGAGGAAGGGACACTTCCCAAAAAAGGGAGGGTCCAGTTGGAAGACAGGGAAGGGTATTTTATATTTTTAGACATTGATCTGGCTGCCTGCACCGCCCCATAGCTTT
>JAKSZT010032673.1:1344362-1355411 GCA_026826555.1 Tolypeutes matacus | reverse complement strand
GGGAAACTCCTGGGGGCCCCAGAAGCTGGAAGAGGCCAGAAGGGGCCTCCTGAGGGGGCCCAGCCCTGCCCACACTTGATTTTGGACTTCCGGCCTGCAGACCTGGGAGAGAATAAATATACGTGGCTTTAAGCCTCCTAGTTTGTGGTACTTTGTTACACAGCCCTGGAGACTAAGGTAGACTCACAGCTACACACAGCGCAGGCAGGGGCCGCACACACACACTCGCTGGCCCCAAACCTGGTACAGAGACCTCGCCCCACCCAGGCAGCGATTGCGCTGTCCATGGTACTGCGGGACCACGACTCCTGCGGGGCAGGGGCTGCCCTGAGCAGCAGACCTGGAGCCCCTGGACCTGGGTGGCTGGGGCTGGGGAGCCCTCTCCACCCCACCCCTGCAGCCAGGGCTTCCCTGTGCCCCTGCTCCAGTCTCCGTGCCCGCGCTCCCTCTCTTCCAGGTCCTGCGCACTTCTACCCCTCCGCCCTGGAACCTGAGGCCGCCCTAGCCCTGCGGGCAGACGCTGGGCACGCCTGGCCTCTGAGCCTGCGGGGCCCCTCGCCCGGTGCGCCCTGGCCCGCGGCGGGCGGGAAGGGAGGCTTTATCTCCGCTGGCGAATTCCCCAGGTGTGGGGTCCCAAAGGTCTCTCCACGGAGCCTGCTTGGGGTGCAGAATGCACCCCTGCGAGGTCAGCGAGGTCCAGGAGGACAGCTGGGAGTCTGGGAGTGCCCCTTCTCTAATCACTTACCAAAACAAGTTGTTCCAAAGATTTGAAAACCATTGACTATTGCAGAGAATGTTGAAGTTGAAGAGGAACTTGGACAGTCCAAACCTAGTGAAATAATAACTAAAAATTACTGATAGAAAATAACTGCCTAAAGAAACAGTCATTTAAGAATAATGACCAAAATAACACATTCACAGGAAAGCAAGATTGAGGAAGCTCTCAACAACGGAAGTTCTAAAAAGGTGTGCTTCAAGAAGAAAAGTATTCCAAAAGAACATCCTGAAATGCAAGAAACAAAATGATAAATAAAATGGTAAGCATTTAGGCAAATCCAGGCACTTCTCTGATGTACATATAAAATAATGGAGTAGAAATGCAGGATATTAAAACACGGAATTAAAATATTGGATAACAATAGTATAGAAGGAGGCATGGAGCATACCAAAGCTAAGGTGTTGTAAAATCCATATATTGTTTGGAATAGGTGTGGTTGGATATTGTTCATAGATTACATGGTTGTCTGCAGAGAAAATACTAAAAAATTGACAAAACAGCTACTTGAACTCCTAAATGAATTCAGTAAGGCAGAAGACACAAGACGAGTAGATATAAATCAAGTAGATTTTCATATACCACCAATAAAGAATTGGAAATTCTTTTTAATTGTCAATACCATTTACAATAACGTCATTAAAAATAAAGCATCAAGAAAAAATTTAATGAAAAAGGCACAGGATTTCTACATTCAAAATTTCAAAACAGTGCTGAGAAAAAAACAATTAGAATCTATGTAAACTGAGAGCTATTTATTGACTGAAATACTTAATATTGCAAAGATGTGCTTTCTCCCCAAATTGATCTATGGATTCTGCAGTTTCAATCAAATTCCACCTGTCTTTTTTATTTTGTAGAAATTGACAAAATGATTCTAAAATGTATATGGGAATTCAAACAACCTATAATACCCAAAGCTATTTTTAAAAGGAGGAATCAAGTTGGAGGGCTTCTACTGTCTGGCATCAAGATTTCCATAAATCTACAGTAAAGAAAAGTGTGCAAATGGCTTAAGGAGAGAAAGATGAAGCAATAGAACAAAATAGACAAACATAGAAGGCCAATGTTTTTTAAACACTTTTTAAATTTTTTTGAAAGATGCTTAGATTATATAAATATTACTTTAAAAATATAGGGATTTCCATATGCCTCTCTCCCCAGACCTCCCACACTTTCCCACATAAACAACATCCTTCATTAGTGTGGTACATTCATTTCAATTGATAAATGCATTTTGGGGCATTGCCACTGAGCATGGACCATAGTTTACACTGGAGCTCACACTGTCTCCCACACAATTCTGTAGGTTATGGGAAGATATATAATGACCTATATCTGTCAAAGCAGTGTCATTCAGGATGATTACCAACTCCCAAAAAATGCTCCCATATTATACTTCTTTTTCCCTCTCCTTGACCTCAGAGCCTCCCGTGGCCACTGCCCCCACATCAATGTTGTAATTTTTTCCATTGCTATAATCATAATAAATTTATACTAGAATACCAGTAAATATACTCTAGTCCATAGTTCATTCCCAAATCCTGAGGATTCTGGGATGGTAGTGTCCACTCCACCTCTAATTGAGAGGGGGCTGCAATTTATTAGGGCCAATGGGTGGGACTGTTTTCCTTGCAGTTGTAGGCTCTCTCTTTCTTTGGAATGGTGATTGTCCATCCTCACCTCCTCGATAGTTGTCCTGGGTGACTCCAATGAACTGGAAAGTAGGTGTAGCAACTACACTAAGGCTCAGGCTCAGCTGCCACATGGACAACCCAAAGATTTAAGTCTCATGGACATACACATACCAACTCCCACACCAAATGAAGGTTCATATAGAAGGGACAGAAGAGCTATGTGTAGGGATACCATAATTGACTCCAACTCCATCACTCTCAAGACCACAATCTCCAAAGTAGGGTCACTGGCAAGGCATCAAACTCCAGAGCTATCTGCTCTGACCATAGCACCTGGGTGTCTCTAGAGCCCTCAGGAGACCCACTCTTTGGCGTAGTATCTACTCTGGCTGTCCATGAGATCCTGCTAAGATGTGCATAAGCATTACTTCTGGAATGACCTCTTGACTCACTTTGAAGTCTTTTAGCCATATACACATTTTGTCTTTACTTTTTCCCCCTTTTATTCGAGGTCTTTTTCCAGTTGCATTGTTAGTTGGTGCTTGGTAGTAATCCCTTGGTGACAGGGAGGCTCATCCCCGGGAGTCATGTCCCATGCTGAGGGGAATGTAATGCATTGATATGCTGACTTTGACTTAGAGAGAGGTCACATCTCAGCAAGAAGGAGGCTTTCAGGATGCAACTCTTAGGCACCCTACAACACTAGGTTAAGTTTCAATTTCAAGAGCAAAGGCTCATAAGCATAGTTGTCAGTATCAAGGGCCCATTAATGCACAATTCTTCTTTGCTAGTCACTGCCTCTGTACTTGGGGGATTGTTGCTGTTCCATTAGAGAATGTGGCAGAGCTCCCCGGGATGGGAATTCAATACTCTTTCAGTTATTGTGTGAATCTCCACCCACTTGACAATGCCCCATGAACATTTGAACACATTTATATGTATGCCCAGTTGAACTTCCTCCCATGTATCCCTCATCACTGACACCCCACACCAATGATCCTCCCCTGCCCCAGTTGTAACCCTTCTGTGATCCAAAGCTTCTTCAAAGATGAAGCCATTAAAATAGCCAAATACAATTAATAGGAAAATGAAATAATAATGAAAGGTTTGAATATAAGAAATAAAATACATAATTTTTTAAAAAAACTAAAAATAAAATTTAAAAATTGGGATTTTAAAAAATAATGAAAAACTATTTTAAAAAAATTTTTGGCATTTTGTTTTTCATCACTTTAATATCTGTTGTCCTGTAAGTACAGTGATATTTTCTTCCAATTACTCTCTAGTGTCTTACTTCTTTTCATTGTGTTTTCAAAGACCTTTTAAGTCACAGTAAAGTCACATACAGAATACGGGGGACTCCCATATACCCAACATCCTCCCCTTTTTCTCCCTTCCTGTATTAATACCTTTTTATATGTGGATGGTACATTTGCTACAACTGATATACAAATAGTGAAACATACCTGCTAACCATTGCCAAGGGTTTAAATTATGGTTTACCTTTTAGACCACACAATTTATTACTTTTGATGATATTTAACATGGCCTTTGTCCATCATTGCAAGAACACTTCCATTGCCCACTAAATACCTCACTTCCATCACTTCTATTCCTCCCACCCCCTCCCCTCAGGTCCCTCGGTGACCACCTGGTTTCATTCCTTGGATGACAAGATTCATAGTTACTTGCAACAACACTGAGGTCTTGACACACTGGTCCTTTCCTATTAAAAACTTATTAAAAACTGCCCATGCTATTGATATACAACTGCCCCTCTGTTTGAGAACATATTGGACCTCTCCAGGATGGGAGTGCAACTACTTCTACCTCACTATGTGGGTCTCCACCCAGTGATACAACAGATTATGACAAAATTATCACTCTTCCACTCCCTAGAAGCCTGCTTTGGATGAGCCCTGTCTCGAATGACACTGATCCAATACCCTAAACCAGTAACCCATCCTGGTCATATTGCCAGAAAAGCATTCCCAAATTTGTACTTTCAACCACATATCTGTCAATCCCCAGTGTTCTCCTGGACCCTCCCCCAACCCTCCCCGCAGTTCCAACCCACCCTCTCCTCTCTACCCCCCATCAAGCCTACACCGCTCGACTTCCAAGAAGATGGTGGGCCAGTAAGACATGGGAATCTTGTCTCCAGAAAAATAGTTAGAGGACAGGCTGAAACGGCCCCAAAAAAGATCCTCTACGGTTTGGTACAGCAGGTGAAGGCTGAACACCAACCAGAGTAGAGAAGGACAAAAGAGGGAAATTGTGATGACAGAACCATGAGTTAGAACCAGCGGTGGCTGCTGCTGCTGGCACCCTCCTCCACACTAAAGACTCTTTAGAATTCTTGAGCCTCTGGACCAGTGACTACAGACATAGGGGGCTCCAGGGATCTACCACCCCAGGAAAGGGGAAAGAGAGGGGCACAGCCTAAGGCTGACTCAGCTTCTGACCCACAAATTAGGTCTGCTGTGCCCCATGAATCCTTCCAGGCCAGGTGAGACCACACAGTGGTTTGCACTGGGAGCCGGTGAAGGACTGGAGAAATCCTACCATTGCAATCTCCCTCTCTTCTAGCTTGGACTAATTGTTGAGGACTCCACAGGAGAGGGGAGAGCGAGGGACACAGCCCAAGGCTAATAAAGCTTTTGACTCACAAATTTGGTCTGCTGTGTCCCAAGAGCCCCTCCAGGCTGGGTGGGGCTGTGCCATTGTTTGCCTTGGAACCTGCAAGGGGCTAAAGATATACAAACCTCCCAGTCTCCTTCTCCACTAACAGGGACTGATTGTTGAGGACTCAGAGGGGAGTGGGAATATATCCTAGCCAGGAAAAGGGAGGGGGCTGCCAGAGAAGGCTGGAGAACTGTCTCAAAGAAAGTTTGAATTACAAGGCTCCTAGCCCCCAGACAGGAAGCTCCATCACATTGATCTGGCCGGTGCTGCAACAAATACACTCCGACCAGGCATTGAATTGAGAGCTGCCAAAGAACGCCATCTCCTGGCAGACCAAGGAAACGCACACAAGAAAATTAAAAATAAGTAGGAGAGGCTTTTCCTGGCCTCTATAGCCTTCCTGCCCAAGGCCGTAGGAAGCGACTCTCCAACCAATTACTGGGTCCAGTGCCCAGTTTTGAGCAACCAGCGGGATAATCCTAACAATCCAGGTCAAGCCAAAAATCAAAGAGCTGTGGTAACTCACAGCCTCCTGCCACTAAATCCCTATAAAAGAGAAAGAGATTGAGCATCTGAGTAAACTACATCCTAACCAGATGCCTAAACACCAACAAAAAATTATGAACCATACTAAGAAAAATAGAAGACATGGCCCAAGAAAAGGAATACATCAAAGTCCCAGAAGAGATGCAGACTTTGAGAGAACTAATCAGCGAGATGAGCTCAAATTTCCAAAATCAAATTAATGAGTTGAAAGACAATATAGATAAAGAGATAAATGACACCAAGAAGACATTGAGCTAACACAAAGAAGAATTTGAAATCCTGAACAGAAAAGTAACAGAGCTTATGGGAACGAAAGACACAATAGGTGAGATCAAAAACACATTTGAGGCATACAATAGTAGACTCGAAATGACAGAAGAAAGAATAAGTGATACTGAAGACAGAACAGCTAAAATTGAAGAGAGAAAAGAACAGAGAGAAAGGACTGGAAAAATTTGACCAGGGACTCAGAGATTTTAATGACAACACAAAATGCAACAACATACGTGTCATGGGAGTTTCAGAAGGAGAAGAGAAGGAAAGGGGGCAGAAAGAGTATCTGAGGAAATAATAGCTGAAAATTTCCCAACTCTTACCAAAAAAATGAACTTAGATGTCTAAGAAGCACACCGTACCCCAATCAAAATAAATCCAAATAGACCTCTGCCAAAACACATACTACTCAGAGTGTCAAATGCCAAAGAGAAAGAGAAAATTCTCAGAGCAGCAAGAGAGAAGCAAATAATCACATACAAGGGTCGTCCAGTAAGACTTAGTGCAGATTTCTCTTCAGAAACCATGGAGGTGAGAAGACAGTGGTATGATACAATTAGGAAATGAAAGAGAAAAACTGCCAGCTGAGAATTCTTTATCCAGAAAAATTCTCCTTCAAATATGAAGCTGAGGAAAGCGGATGTGGCTCAATCGATAGGGCTCCTGTTTACCATATGGGAGGCCCCGGGTTCAATTCCCAGGGACTCCTGGTGAAGGCCTGCCAGCCCGCCTGGCGCAGTGAGCTGACACAGCAGCACGACCCAACAAAGAGAGACAAGCAGACACAGAAAAATGCACAGCAAATGGACAAGCGAGCACAAGCAGCAAGGGGGGATAAATAAATAAATAAATAAATAAATAAATAAATAAATAAATAAAATCTTAAAAAAAAGATGAAGCTGAGTATAAAATATTCACAAAGAAACAGAAACTAAGAGTTTGCAAAAAAGAATCCACCTTTGCAGGAAATATTAAAAGAACCCTTAGAATCTGAAAGAAAAAGACAGGAGAGAGAGGATTGGAGGAGAATATAGAAGAAAGAATAGGAGAAAGGATAACCAAAAGAGTAAAAAGAGAGACAAAAATAAAATGACATATGAAAACCAAAGAATAAAATGGAGGAAGTAAATAGTGCATTTACAGTAACATCATTGAATGTGAATGGATTAAACTCCCCAATCAAAAGATACAGGCTGATAGAATGGATTAAAAAAAAAAAAAAAACAAGCCATCCATACGCTGCTTACAAGAAACACACCTTAGACCCAGGGATACAAACTGGCTGAAAGTAAAAGGTTGGAAAAAGATACTCCACACAAATAACAACCAGGAAAGAGCAGGGGCACCTATACTCATATCAGACAAAACAGACTTTAAGTGCAAAAAAGTGATAAGAGATATAGAAGGCCATTATATATTAATAAAAGGGATGATCCACCAGGAAGATGTAACAGTCATAAATATTTACACAACTAACCAGAGTGTCCCAAAATATATGAGACAAACTCTGGCAAAACTGAAGGGAGAAATAGACATTTTTACAATAATCGTTGGAGACTTAAACACCCCATTCACATCATTAGATAGAAAAACTAGACAGAAGATCAACAAGGAAACAGAGAACTTGAACAATATGATAAATGAGTTAGACCTAACAGACATATACAGAACACTGCATCCAACTCAGCGGATTATACATTCTTCTCAAGTGCCCATAGATCTTTCTCCAGGATAGACCACATGTTAGGTCACAATACAGCTCTCAATAAATATAAGAAGATTGAAATTATACAAAGCACATTCTCAGATCATAATGGAATGAAACTAGAAATCAATAACAGACAGGAAAAAAGTAAATTCGTAAATGTGTGGACACCTAAAAACACACTCCTAAATAATTGGTGGGTCAAAAAGAAATTGCAGGGAAGCGGCTGTGGCTCAATCAGTAGGGCTCCCGTTTGCCATATGGGAGGCCCCGGGTTCTGTTCCCGGGGCCTCCTGGTGAAGGCAAGCCGCCCGCACAGCGTGGTTAGCTGACCCAGCGAGCACAAGCAGCAAGGGGGGGATAACTAACTAACTAAATAAATAAATAAATAAATAAATAATCTTTAAAAAAAAAAAAAAAAGAAATTGCAAGTGAAATCAGTAAATAGACTGAGACAAATAAAAATGAGAACACAACGTATCACAACTTATGGGATACAGCGAAGGCAGTCTTAAGAGGGAAATTATAGCCCTAAATGCCTATATTAAAAAACAAGACAGAGCTAAAATCAAAGATTTAACTAAACAACTAGAGAAACTAGAAAAAGAACAGGAAACCAATCCCAAAGCAAGCAGAAGGAAAGAAATAATAAAGATTAGAGCAGAAATAAACAAAAATGAGAACAGAAAAACAATAGAGAAAATCAACAACACCAAAAGCTGGTTCTTTGAGAAAATCAATAAAATTGACAAACCCCTCTCTAGACTAACAAAGAAAAAAAAAGAGAAGATGCAAATAAATACAATCAGAAATGAAAGGGGGAAAGTTACAAATGACCCCACAAAAATAAAATGAATCCTAAGAGGATATTATGAGAAACTATATGCCAACAAACCAGACAACCTAGATGAAATGGACAAATTTCTAGAAATGCGCAACCAACCTACACTGACACTACAAGAAATACAAGAACTTAACAAACCAACCACATTTAAGGGGAGTGAATCCGTCATCAAAAACCTCCCAGCAAAGAAAAGTCCAGGACCAGATGGCTTCACAGGTGAATTCTACCAAACAGTTCCAACGAATTAACACCAATCCTATATAAACTCTTCCAAAAAAATTGAAGAGGAGAGAAAATTACCCAACACATTTTATGAAGCCAACATCACCCTAATACCAAAGCCAGATAAAGATTCTACAAGAAAAGAAAATTAGTCTACGGCCATACCACCCTGAACGCGCCCGATCTCGTCTGATCTCGGAAGCTAAGCAGGGTCGGGCCTGGTTAGTACTTGGATGGGAGAAGAAAACGTAGGGAAACATCTTCAAGGCCTTGTAGTAAGTGGTGGTTTCTCGGACCTCACCCCCAAAGCACATGCAACAAAAGGAAAAAATAGATAAATGGGACCTCCTCATAATTCAACACTTTTGCACCTCACAGGACTTTGTCAGAAGGGTGAAAAGGCAGCCGATTCAATGGGAAAAAGTATTTGGAAATCACATATCTGATAAGGGTTTACTATCCAGGATATATAAAGAGATGTTACAACTCAACAATAAAAAGACAAACGACCCAATTAAAAAATGGGCAAAAGACTTGAATAGACATTTCTCCAAAGAAGAAATACAAATGGCAAAAAAAAAAAAAACACATGAAGAAATGCTCAACATCACTCATGATTAGGGAAATGCAAATCAAAACTACAATGAGATATCATTTCACACCTATCACAATGGCCACTATGAAAAAGACAGAGAACTACAAGTGCTGGAGAGGATGTGGAGAGATAGGAACACTTCTTCACTGTTGGTGGGAATGCAGGATGGTACAGCCACTGTGGAGGACTGTCTGGCAGTTCCTAAAGAAGTTGAATGTAGACTTGCCACGTGACCCTGCAATACCACTACTGGGTATATACCCAGAAGAACTGAGAGCAGTGACACGAACAGACATCTGCACACCGATTTCCATAGCCACATTATTCACCATTGCCAAAAGCTGGAAACAAACCAGGTGTCCATCAACAGACGAATGGATAAACAAACTGTGGTCCATTCAAACTGTGGAATATTATGCAGGTGTAAGAAGAAATGAAGTCATAAAACATATGACAACATGGATGAACCTGGAGGACATTATGTTGAGCGAAGCAAGCCAGACACAAAAGGACAAATACTGTATGAATGCATTACTATGAACCAAATATATTGTGTAACATATTGTTTGATGGAAAAAAACTTTTATATGCAAAAAAAAAAAAAAAACCTGCACCGCCCAACCCAATAGTATCACTAAATTCCTGTCATATCCCTTCACTGCCCAACTACACACTTCCACATTATGATAGATTTCGCCCATAGAGCTGTTGGCTCACAACCTTCTTCTCCTTTTCTATTTCCTGTAAACCTATTTTCCAAATAATAGCTCTCTGAGTCTGCTCAATTTGCTTAATTCATATCATGAGGTCATGTAATATTTGTCCTTCAATGCCTGGCTTTCATCACAAAACTAAATGTCCTCAAGATTCATCCATGTTATTCCATGTGTTAGCATTTTATTCCTTCTTACAGCTGAGTAATATTCCATTGCATGTATGTACCACATTTTGCTTATCCATTCATCTGTTGATGGGCACTGGGGCTGATTCCAACTTTTGGCAATAGTGAATAATGCTGCTATGAACATTGGGGTGCATATATCTGTTCGTGTCTTTGCTTTCAATTCTTCTGGGTATATACCCAGCAGTGGAATCATTGGATCATATGGAAGTTCTATAGTTAGTTTTCTGAGGAACTGCCAAAGTGTCCTCCACAGTGGCTGGACCATTCCACAATCCCACCAGCAGTGGATGAGGCTTCCCATTCCTCCACGTCCTTTCCAACACTTATAGTTTGCTGTTTTTTAAATAGCCTCCCATCTAATGTGTGCAAGATGGTATCTCATTGTTGTTTTGCTTTGCATTTCTCTAAAAGCTAGTGATGTTTAGCATTTTTTCATGTACTTTTTAGCCATTTGCATTTCATCTTTGGAGAAGTGTCTTTTCAACTCGCTTGCCCATTTTTAAAATGGATTGTTTATCTTTTTATTTTCGAGGTGTAGGATTTCTTTATATATTCTTCTATCCATATCGGACGGAGAGTCCCCTGATCCCAGTTTCTCTTTGTCTTATTCTTTCTTTCTCTTCCGCGGCACCGTTTTCACAGACCAAGCTCCTGACTGGCAATATATGGCCTAATAACCCAATATTCAGGATATTAGGCTCTGTTCAGATATATGGCTGCCAAATATTTTCTCCCACTGTGTATGCTGCTTCTTTTATTTTCTTGATAACGTCCTTTGAGGTGCAAAAGTTTTTAATTTTGAGGAGAACCCATTGATCTATTTTCTCTTTCACTGCTCGTGCTTTGGATGTGAAGTTCATGAA
>JAKSZT010032673.1:1332090-1344262 GCA_026826555.1 Tolypeutes matacus | reverse complement strand
TTCCTCTCTCATTCTTTTGGATATGGATATCCAGGTCTCCAAGCACCACTTGTTGAAGAGGCCATTCTCTCCCAGTTGAGTGGGCTTGGTGGCCTTGTGGAATATCAGTGACTGTATAGGCAAGGATCTATATCAGAACTCTCAAATCAGTTCCATTTGTTGGTATGTCTATCCTTGTGCCAGTATCATGCAGTTTTGTGGGGTTTTTTACTATGTTTGCAGAACATTTTTAAAAAGATATTTAGATTACATAAATGTTACACAAAAAATATAGGAATTCCTTATGCTCCACTCCCTACACCTCCCACACCCTCCCACATAAACATCCTTCGTTAGTCCTTCGTTAGTGTGGCACATTCATTGCAATTGATAAACGCATCCTGGGGCTTTGTCACTAAACATGGACCATAGTTCACATGGTAGTCTACACTCTCTCCCACACAGTTCTGCATGTTATATGATGATATACAACGGCCTGTATCTGTCATTGCAATGTCACTCAGACAATATTCGAGTCCCAAAAAAGCCCCCGTGTTACAACTGCTTTTCCCTCTCCCTGTCCTCAGAGCCTTCAGTAGCCACTGGCTCCACATCAATATTCTAATTTCTTCCACTGCTGGAATCACAATATGTCTATGGTAGAATACCAGTAAGTCCACTCTAGTCCGTAGCTCTTCCCCTAATCTCGAGGAATCTGGGAGGGTGACGGCCACACCACCTCCAATTGAGAGGGGGCTTATATCCCATAGGGAAGGTGGATGGGACTATCCTGCCTGCAGCTGCAGACTCTCTCTGTTCCCTGGGGCTGCTCGTGTTCATCATCATCTCCCCACCAGTTGTCCAGAGACTGAAGTCTTTGGACTGTCCATGTGCCAGCTGGGACCAGAACCTCTGTGGAGTTGCAACACCTACTCTGCAGCTCATTGGACTCACCCAATACTGTGCAGTTTTTACCCCTGTAGCCTTGTAGTATGTTGATTTTTGTTTTTTGGTTTTTTTTTAAGATTTTATTTATTTATTCATTTATCCCTCCCCTTGCTGCTTGTGCTCTCTGGGTCGGCTAACCTAAAGTCAGGTAGTGTGATCTCTCCAATTTCATTTTTTTTTTTCAATATGTCTTTGGCTATTTGCGGCCTCTTGCCCTTCTAAATAAATTTCATAGTTAGTTTTTCCAATTCAGAAAAAAATGCTGTGTTGATTTTTATTGGGATTGCATTAAATCTGTAGATTAGTTTGAGTAAGAAAGACATCATAATGATGTTTAGTCTTCCTGTTCATGAACAGGGAATATTCTTCTATTTATTTAAGTCTTATTGATTTCCTTTAACAATGTTGTATAGTTTTCTGTGTATAAGTCATTTACATGTTTAGTTAAATTTATTCCTAGATATTTGATTCTTTTAGTAACTATTTTAAATGGTATTTTTTCTTGATTTCCTCCTCAGGTTGCTCATTATTGGTGTGCAGGAGTGCTACTGATTTTTGCTCCTTGATCTTATAACCTGCAAGTTTACTGAACTCATTTATAAGTTCCAGAAGCTTTGTTGTACATTTCTCAGGGCTTTCAAAGTATAGGATCATGACATCTGTAAATAGCTAAATTTTTACCTCTTTTCCAATTTTGATGCCTTTTATATCTTTTTCTTGCCCCAGGGTTCGAGCAATTACTTCTAACACAATGTTAAATAGTAGCGGTGATAGTGGGACTCTTTGCCTTGTTACCGATCTTAGAGGGAAAGCTTTTAGGATTTCACCATTGTATATGAGGTTAAGTGTGGGTTTTTCATACATACCCTTTATCAAGTTGAGAAAGTTTCCTTCTATTCCTATCTGTTGCAGTGTTTTTATCAGAAAAGGGTCTGTATTTTGTTAAATGCTTTTTTGGCATCTATAGAGATGATCATGTGATTTTTTTCTTTCGATCTGTTTGTGGGGTGTATCACATTGAATGATTTTCTGATGTTTATCCATCCTTGCATAACCAAGTTGAAACCCACTTGAATATGATTAGCAAGTATTTTGTTGAGGATTTAGCACCTAGTTTCATCAGAAAGATTAGTCTATAGCTTTCTTTTCTCATGGTATCTTTGTTTGGCTTTGGTATTAGGGTAATGTTGGCATCATAGGATGAATTAGGCAATGTTCTTTGTATTCCTGTTGTTTGGAAGAGTTTGAGCAGGATTGGTGTTAGTTCTTTCCAGAATGCTTGGGAGAATTTACCTGTGAAGCCATTTGGTCCTGGGCTCTTCTTAGTTGCGAGGTTTTTGATGACTGAGTCTGTCTCTTTACTTGCAATTGGACTGTTGAGTTCATCTATTTCTTCTTTCATCGATGTAGGCTGTTTGTGGGTTTCTAGAAACTTGTCCATTTCCTCTAAATTATCATTCTTATTGGCATATAATTTTTCAAAATATCTTCTTATGATACTCTTAAGAAGTAAGAGGGGCCCAGTGGTGATATCCCCTTCCTCATTTCTTATTTTGGGTATTTGCATATTCTATTTTTCTTTGATAGTCTATCTAGCTAAGGGTTTGTCAATTTTATTGATCTTCTCAAAGAACAAGGTTTTGGTTTTGTTTATTTTTTTTAATGCTTTCTTATTTTCTGTTTCATTTAGTTCTGTTCTAATCTTTGTAATTACCTTCTTTCTACTTCCTTTGGATTTAGTTTGTTGTTCTTTTTCTAATTCCTCTAGGTGCACAGTTAGATCTTTGATTTTAGTTCTTTCTTCTTTTTTGGTATATGCATTTATGTCTATGAATTTCCCTCAATACAGCTTTAGCTGCATCCCATAGGTTTTGATATCTTGTGTTGTCATTTTCATTCGTTTCAAGGTAGTTACTGATATCTTTTGAGATTTCTTCCATGACTCAGTGTTTGTCTAAGAGTGTGTTGTTTAAATTCCATATCTTTGTGCCTATTCTGGTTCTCTGGCCCTTACTGATTTCCAACTTCATTCCACTGTGGTCAGAGAAATTACTTTGTTTAATTTCAATCTTTCTGAGTTCTTTAAGCATTTTTCTGTGGCCTAACATTTGGTCTATCTGGGAGAATAATCCATGTGCACTCAGAAGAATGTATATCTTGCTGTATTTGGATGTAGTGTTCGGTATATGTCTATTAGGTCCAGATCCTCTAATGTATTATTCAAAGTCTTTGTTTCTTTATTGATTCTCTATCGAAATGTTCTGTCTAATGATGATAATGGTGTATTTAAGACCCCACTATACTTGTAGAGGCATCTATTTGTCCACTTAGTTTTTCCAGTGTTTCCCTTAGGTATTTTGAGGTGCCCTGTTTAGGTGCATAAATGTTTATGATTGTTCTTTCTTCTAGAAAGATTACCCCTCTTACAAATATATAGTGTCCATCTTTGTCTCTTACAATGGTTTTGCATTTAAAGTCTATTTTGTCCGATATTAGGATAGCTACTCCCACCCTTTTTTTTTTTTTTTTAATGATTTTATTTAATTTATTCATTTATCCCCCCGTGCTGCCTGTGCTCGCTGGGTCAGCCAACCACGCCATGCGGGCGGGCCTGCCCTCACCATATGGTAAATGGGAGCCCTACTGATTGAGCCACAGCCGCTTCCCTCCCACCCTTTTTTGGTTGTTGTTTGCTTGTAAGATTGTATTCCCACTGTATAAGTCAGCCAAAGGGGTGATGATGTAAAATACCAGAAGTCTGTTGGTCTTTATAAAGGGTATTTATTTGGGGTAGAAGCTTACAGTTACCAGGCCATAAAGCATAAGTTTCTTCCTTCACCAAAGTCTGTTGCCACGTGTTAGAGCAAGACAGCTGCCGACATTTGCCAGGGTTCAGTCTTCTTGGGTTCCTCTCTTCCCGGGGCTCCATATCACTCTGGGCTTAGCTCCTCTGTTTCCTCCACAAGGTCTGCTATAGACTATGAGGCTCTCTAGGCTTTGCTTCTCTCCACAAGGCCAGCTTTAGACTATGAGGCAAATAGCTTGTCTCTATCCCAGGGCCTTCTCTCCTTCCTCACAACCAAGCTCCTACATCTGCTCAACTACCCAGGCTCCAGCATCAAAACTCCAACATCAAAACTACCATAACTCTTTCCTTTGCAATGTCTTTTATCTTTGAGACCCCACTCACCAAGGGGTGGGGCTCAACGCCCTACTGAAATGCCCCAGTCAACACCCTAATCATATCTTAATCATGCCCAGATTAACAGAACAGTTTACAAGCATAATCCAATATCTATTTTTGGAATTCATAACTATATCAAACTGCCAAACTGCTACACCTGCCATTCACTTTCATATTCCTTGAATACCTGGTCTGCAGGTTATGGAAAGATATATAATGGCATATATCTGTCATTGCAATGCCATTCAGGATGATTCCCAAGTCCCGATAAAGCCCCCACATTACAACTGTCCTTCCCTCCCTCTGCCCTCAGAGCTTCCAGTGGCCACTGCCTCCACATCAATTATGTGATTTCTTCCATTGCCAAAATCACAACAAGTCTATTGTAGAATACCACTAAGTCCACTCTATTCCATAGTTCATTCCCCAATCCTGAGGATACTGGGATGGTGATGTCCACTTCACCTCTAATTAAGAAGGGTCTTCGATCCCAAACAGCGGATGGATGGGACTCTCTTGCTTGCAGTTGTGGGCTCCCTTGTTTCCTTGGTATGGTGATGGTCTATTCTCACCTCCTTGTTAGTTATCCTGCCTGACTCTAGTGAAATGTTGAGTAGATGTTGGAACTCTGCTGAGGCTCAGGGCCCAGCTGGCACATGGACAACCCTAAGATTCAAGTCTCTTGGACATACACCGACCAACTCCAGCACCAAGTATAAATTCAAATAGAAGGGACAGATGACCCATGTGTAGGGAAGCCACAACTGAGTTCAACTCTGTCACTCTCAGGAACACAAACTCCAAAGTAGGGCACACTGGAAAGGCACTAAACCCCAGAGCTATCTGCCCTGACCACAGGACCTGGGTATTTCCTGAGCCCTCAGGAGCCCCACTATTTGAGGTGGTATCCACTTTGGAAGTCTGTGAGTTCCTGCTGAGATATTTATAAGCATTACCTCTGGGATGACCTCCCGACTCACTTTGAAGTCTCTTAGCCATATAAACTCATTTGTCTTTATCTTTCCCCCCTTTTCTTCAAGGTCTTTTTGAAGTTGCTTTGCTGGTTGGTGCTTGGTAGTAATCCCATGGTGCGAAGGAGGCTCATCCCTGGGAGTCATGTCCCATGTGAGGGAAAAGGTAATGCATTTATTTACTGAGTTTGGCTTAGAGAGAGTCCAAATTTGAGCAACAAGGAGGTTCTCAGCAGGCAACTCTTAGGCACAGCACAACACTAGGCTAAGTTTCAATTTCAAGAGTAGGGCTCACAAGCATAGTCATCAATATCAAAGGCCCATCAATGGACCATCCTCCTTTGCCAGTCATTGCCCCTTCACTTGGGGACAATTGCTGCTTCATTAGAGACCATGACAGAGCTCTCCAGGATGGGAATTTAATATTCTCTCGGTTATTGTGTGAGTCTCCACCCACTGTGACAATGACCTGTGAATATTTGAACACACTTATATAGCTAACATATATGTGCAGGTAAATTTCCTCCCATGTATCCCCCATCACTGACACCCCACACCAATGATGCTCCCCTGCCCCATTTGTAACCCTTATGTGATCTAAAACTTTTTCAGAAATGAAGCCAATAAAATTGCCGAATACATTTAATAGGAAAATGAAATCATAATGATAGGTTTAGATATAAGAAATAAAACATATAAAAATTTAAAGAAAACCAAAAGTAAAATAAAATTTAAAAAATTGGGATATTAAAAAATAAAGAAAATATTTTTAAAAAATTTTTGTCACTGCCTTTCATCACTGTAATATCTGTTGTTCTGTTTGTACATTTACATTTTTTTCTTTTTATAGACCAGTATCTTTGTTTTTTCATTTTCTTTTCAAAGAAGTTTTGGTCACAGTAAAGTCACATGCAGAAGGCAAGGGACTCCCATATACCCAAAATCCTCCCCCATTTCTCCCTTCCTGTGTTAATACCTTTTAATATGTGGTTAGCACATTTGTTACAACTGATATAAAAATAGTGAAACATTGCTACTACCCATGGTCAATGGTTTACTTTATAGATTACATTTTAGACCATACACTTTTATAAATTGATGTTATTTATCATGGTCTGTGTCCATCATTGCAAGATTATGTAGAACACTTCTACTGCCCAGTAAATACCCCCTGTCCCATCTATTCTATTCCTCCTTCCCCCTCCACTCAGGGCCCACGCCGACCACCCAACTTCACTCCTTGGATGACAAGATTCATAGTTACTTGCAACAACACTGAGGTTTTGACACACTGGTTTATCGTCCCCTATTGAAGAGAGACTCCTGCTCCTCTGTTTGAGAACATTTTGGTCTCCCAGGATGGGAGTCCTATACCTTCCCAAAAGGCTTACATATATTTAGCAGTCTTGCTATATGCCAGACCCTGGCCAAAGATATAAACGACTTATACACAGAAAACTACACAACACCAGTAAAGGAAATAAAAGAAAAATGAAATAAATGGAAGAATATCCCTTGTTCATGCATAGGAAGACTAAACATCATTAAGATGCCCATCCTGCCCAGAGTAATCTACAGATTTAATGCAATCCCAATAACAATCCACACAGCATTTTTTTCTGAATTGGAAAAACTAAGTGTGAAATTTATTTAGAAGGGCAGAGGCCCTGAATAGCAAACAGCTATTCTTGAAAAAGAAATATGAAATCAGGGGAATCAGACTACCTGACTTGAAAACATTCTGCAAAACTAAAGTGGTCAAAACTGCATGGTATTGGCACAAGGATAAACATACTGACCAATGGAATCGAACTGAGAGTTCTGATATAGATCCTCGCATATACAGTCAACTGACATTCAACAAGCCCACCAAGCCCACTCAACTGGGAAAGAATGAACTCTTCAAAAAAATTGTCCTTGGAGAACTTGATATCGATATCCAGAAGAATGAGAGAGGAACATCATCTCACACCTTATACAAAAACCAACTCAAGAAGGATCAAAGATCTAAATATAAGAGCCAGGACCATAAATACCTAGGAAGATAATGTAGGGAAACATCTACAGGACCTTGTAACAGGAAATGGTTTTATGAACTTCACATCCAAAACATGAGCAGTCAAAGAAAAAGTTTAAAAAATTGAATCTCCTGAAATTAAAAACTTTTGCACCTCAAAGGAGGTTATGAAGAAAGTAAAAAGGCAGCCTACCCAATGGGAGAAAATATTTGGCATATATTTGATATGAGCCTAATATCCAGCATATATAAAGAAATCCTATACCTCAAAAATAAAAAGACAACCCTTTTAAAAAGGGGCAAGCAACTTGAAAAGAAGAAATACAAATGGCTAAAAAGTACATGAAAAAATGCTCAACATTTCTAGCTATTAGAGAAATGCAAATCAAAATTACAATGAGATACCATCTTATATCCAGTAGACTGTTGGCTATTAAATAAACAGAGGACTACAAGTGTTGGAGAGGATGTGGAGGAATGGGAAGCCCCATCCACTGCTGGTGGACATGTAGAATGGTCCAGCCATTGTGGAGGACAGTTTGGCAGTTCCCCAAAAAACTAACTCTAGATCTGCCATATGATCCAGCAATTCCACTGCTTGGTATATACCCAGAAGAACTGAAAGCAAAGGACACAAACAGATATATGCACACCAATGTTCATAGCAACATTATTCACTAATGTAAAAAGTTGTACCAACGCAAATGCCCATCAACAGATGAATGGATAAACAGAATGTGGTGTATACATACAATAGAATATTACTCAGCTGTAAGAAGGAATACAGTGCTAACAATCAGGATAACACTGATGACTCTTGAGGGCCTGATGTTGACTGAAGCAAGCCAGGCATCCAGTGTATTTTTCATTTCTTGGATTGCGACATTGATCACCTTCATATCCATTATCTTTTTATGTTTGTTTACAATTTCTTCAGCATGTTCTCCCAGTGTCTCCTTAATATCTTTAATCTCTCCCTTCCCTTCATTAAGTTGGTCCTTGGAATTTGTTTGGGCAGCTTTGATTAGTTGTTCGATGTTCTGCATCTCTCCTTGGTTTTTAGTTTTTTCACTGGACTGGGCCATGTCTTCCTGTTTCTTGGTATGGTTTCTAATTTTTTGTTGCTGTCTGGTCATCTTTTTACCTTGATGTGTTTATTCAGTTGTTTAGCTTCTCTTTCTACTCTAGGGATTTATTTAGTTGCTGTTATTTATGTGTGAGTTAAGTTTTCTCTTTGACACTTTGTTTCTTATTCTATTTCCTTGCTGTTGTGAATGTTCCCTGGAAGGAAAAAGATTAAGGCCAGAGAAAGTGAAAGAGGAAAGAAAAGAAAAAAGGATAATAGTATTAATAATAGAAAAAGTTAGAAGAGGAACTGTATAAGACCTAGGAAAATGAATATTTAACTCATGTTAGCAGTGTTGAGTAATAGAAATAAAAAAGTGGAGTACCAACAATGAAATAGGAAATGAATAGAGAAAAATATATAGTCTGAATTAAAAGGCCAGAATGATGAGGAGAGAGGGAAAGAGAAAAGAAAAGGCAAAAAGAGAAAAGTTAAAAAAAGAAAGAAAACAGAATTTTAGAGATAGAAATAAAAAACCTGAAAAATTGAGGACTAAACAAAGAGGTGGAATGTAAGAACAGCAGAAAGCAGAAGAGAGAAAGATGAAGGAAGGAAAAGAGATAGCGTTGGTAGACAAAATCAGTATACACAGAAAAGGGGAGAGCAAGGAAGAGGAAACACAAGTCAGCAGCACCAAATTAGAAAAGGAGGGGAGGGAGAAAGAGGAAAGAAAAACAAAAATACAAAAACAAACACAAAAGCAAGCAGTCAAAGAAAAACTAACACAAAGCAGACTTCCTTTTTGGACCCTCAGGAGCTTCTCAGGCTGCCAGTGTTCATCAAAAAATCACCCTTCCGCCTGGCCTCTGCAGGTTTTGTGGCTGATTTCAGCTAGTAAACTAAGTTAATTTTTTTTAAAGTAACCTTTTTTTTTTTAAGGAAAAATAAGAGACTCAAGAGTAGCTAATGTGAAAAATTAATGTCTATGTTTTCCCTGTCCTAAAGTATCTGCTGGATATTTGATATCACAGTGGATCACTACTGTAAGAGGAGCTGGGGATTGAACTAGGGACCTCATATATTCAAGGTGGAAACTCGTGCTCTGAGCTAAACTTTCTCGTTGGGTCAGTTAGCTAGAGAGCTAGCCAGTCACATTTCCTAGGGCAGCTTTGATTCTTTGCAGTTGGGTAGATTCCTGCTGATTAGGAGTCTGTCCCTGCTCCCTTTCTATTCTTATTCCTTCCTCTCCCAGGGCAGCATGATGCAACAGCTTGTGTGAGTGGATCCCCCCTCACCTCTCCTGGTCAGATTGTGCTCCCTTTTGAAATTCAAACAGGACCCTGGTGACTGAACTCACCACGGAAAAATGACTCTCAACCCTCTTCCAGACCTCCCCTTCCTCCCAGGGAACCCTAAATAGGTCTCGGAAGCTTTTTGTGTGCTTCCTAATGCCTGTCTCCCTTAGGGGAGGTGAAATTTTAATAACTTTCAGCACAGGACTAGTCAATTGCCTGACTTCGCACTCTCCCAGGCCAAGTTCCTCTATCCCAGTAAACCAGGCTGCCTCAGCAGATTCGCCTCTCCCTTCGTCCTGGTGCCACCTCGAGCCAGCTGGTTTGCTCCCCAAAGCTCAAAGGGCATCCAGGCAACCAAACCCAAAGAAAGGAAACACCTCTCCAACTTTTGTCAGAACCCTTTCCACTCTTGGAGAATGTTCCACCCTGCTGGGTGGCCGGTGGGGGTCTGGGCTCGGAGTGGCTTTTTGCCATGAGGATGGGGCTTGGCCTTAAGCCATTTCCATCCACAGATGGGTGAGAAACTCACAGTTTTAACTTGAGCAATTTATCTCTTTGTCCAGCTCCCTCCAGATCAATGCCCTGAACCTCCTGCTCTGTGGGTTCCCAAAACATCTCACTCAAGCAGGATCTTGCACACACTCAGCCAGTTTTTGTGAGACAGATGGTGAGTGCGCTTTTAAACCGACCTCATCTTGCTGCTTCTCCTCCCCAGTATATTTATTTTTCTTATTTTAACAAATCAATGTTATTTTATACATATTAATAAACTATACAATTTATCCAAAGTATACAATCAATGGTATGAGGTATAATGACATGGTTGCACATTCATCACTTCATGCATTGTTAGGGAATTTTCATTGTTTCAATAATAATATTAATAACCTAAAAATTGACAAACAAACCAGAAAATTCTTCACCTCTCAATCTTTCTCTGTTTCCCCTGCTGTACATAGCTGCTACTTCTGGCTATTCTTGCACAATTATTTATTTATTTATTAAGCGGTTTTATTGAGATATATTCACATACCCTATTATCTATCTAAGTGTATAATCAATGGCTTTTAGTAACAATCACAATGTTGTGCATTCATCATCACAAAAAATTTATGAACTATTTTTTTAATAATTATTTTTATTTTTTAAAGAAACAAATTACATAAATGATACACAAAAAATATAGGGATTCCCATATGCCCCACTCCCCACATCTCCCAACCCTCCCACATAAACAACATCCTTCATTAGTGTGTCACATTCATTACAACTGATAAACGCATCCTGGGGCATTGCCTCTAAGCACGGACCATAGTTCACCTATTAGTCTACACTCTCTCCTGTACAGTACTGCATCTTACGGGATGATACAAAAAGGCCCATATCTGTCATTGCAATGTCATTCAGGAAGATTCCCAAGTCCCAAAAAACAACTGTTTTTCCCTCTCCTTTCTCTCAGAGCCTCCAGTGGCCACTGCCTCCACAACAATGTTGTAATTTCTTCCATTACTAGAATCACAATAAGTCTATAGTAGAATACCAGTAAGTCCACTCTAGTTCATAGTTCATTCCCCAATCTTGAGGATACTGGGATGGTGATGTCCATTCCACCTCTGATTTAAAGGGGGCTTCGATCCCATACAGCTGATGGATGGGACTCCCTTGCTTGCACTTTTAGGCTCTCTCAAGTCCTTGGTATGGTGGTTTTCGATCCTCACCTCCTTGTTACTTGTCCTGGGTGAGTCCAATGAACTGGAGTGTAGGTGTTGCAACTCTGCTATGATTCAGGGCCCGGCTGGCTCATGGACAGCCCAAAGATTCCAATCTTTTGCATGTACACCTACAAACTCCAGCACCAACTATACATTTGAATAGAAGGAACAGATGAGCCATGTGTAAAGAAGCCTTAATTGAGTCCAACTCTGTCACTATCAGGAGAACAAACTCCAAATAAAACCCACTTGCAAGGAACCAAACTCTGGAGCTATCTGCCCTAACCATAGAACCTGGGTGTCTCCAAAATCCCCAGGAGCCCCACTATTTGGGATAGTATCCACTTTGGCACTCTATGAGATCCTGCTGAGACATGCATAAATGTAACCTCTGGAATAACTTCCTTCCTCAGGTTGAAGACTCTTAACTGTATCAACTCATTTGTCTTTACCCTTTCCCCCTTTCGGTCAATGTCTTTTTCCAGTTGCATTGCTTGGTAGTAGTCCCTTGGTGCCAGGGAGGCTCTCCCCAGGAGTCATGTCCCATGCTCGGGGGAAGGTAATACAATTATATGCTGAATTTGGCTTAGAGAGAGGCCACATTGGAGCAAGAAGGATGCTCTTAGGAGGCAACTCTTGTGCACCTCACAACACTATAGTCGTCAATATCAAGTGCACTTCAATGGATCATCCTCTTTCACCAGTCATTGCCCCAGCACTTGGGTGACTGTTGCTGCTACAATAGAGAATGTGGCAGAGTGACAATGGTGGTTCTGGGGTAGAATTCTTGCCTCCCCAATTTATTTTTGACAAGTCACCAAGGTAATTCAATGGGGGAATGGATAGTCTTTTCAATAAATGGTATTGGAACAACTGGATGTAAATACAAAATAAATGAATCTTTTTTTTTTTTTTTTTTTTTTTAAATAAATGAATCTTGACACCTATCACAATCATGCACAAAAATCAGTTCAAAATAAATCATAAGCTGAAATGGAGG
>JAKSZT010032673.1:1255182-1274271 GCA_026826555.1 Tolypeutes matacus | reverse complement strand
TCTTGCAATGCAAGAATCACCATATGTGAGCAAGAGAATACCATCAAGTCCACTCTAGTCCATAGTTCTTCCCCCAATCCAGAGGCGACTGGGATGGTGATGTCCACTCCAACTCCAAGTGATAGAGGGCTTATATCCCATGGATATGGTGGGTGGGATGATCCTGCCTGCAGATGTAGGCCCTCTCCATTCCCTGGGATGGCCATTGCCCATCGTTGTCTCCTCACCAGGTGACTTGGATGAGTCCATTGAGCTGTAGGGTAGGAGTTGCAGCTCCACCGAGATTTCATGCACCCCTGGCACATAGGTAGGCGGGAGGCTCCAGTCTCTGGAAGTATACCTAAGAAACTCCAGCATCACATGTAGGTTTGAATAGAAGGGACTGGTGAACCATGTGTAGGGAGGACTTATTTGAGTCTAATTCTGTCACTCTCAGGAGCACAGATTCCAAAATAGAACCCACTGGTAAGGCATCAGTCTCTGGGGCTATCCCCCCTTATATAGGACCAGGGTGTCTCCGGAGCTCTCAGGAACCCCACTGAGTGGGGTGATAGGCACTTAGATGTTCTATGAGCTCCTACTGAGGTGTGCGTAAGAGTTACCTCTGGGATGACCTCCCGACTCTCTTTGAAGTCTCTTAGCCACTTGAACTCATTTGTCTTTACCATTTCCCCCTTTTATTCAAGGTCTTTTTCCAGTTGTGTTGCCAGTTGGCACTTGGGAAAAGTTTTCAATTAGCAATAATCGTGCCTCGGATAAACCTCATTGGCTACGATACTGCCACTGTGGAGGACAGTTTGGCGGTTCCTCAGAAAACTAGCAATAGATCTTCCATATGATCCAGCAATTCCACTGCTGGGTATATACCCAGAAGAACTGAAAACAAAAATACAAACAGATATATGCACACCAATGTTCCTAGCGGCATTGTTCACCATTGCCAAAAGTTGGAATCAGCCCCGGTGCCCATCAACAGACGAATGGATAAGCAAAATGTGGCACATACATACAATGGAATATTACTCAGCTGGAAGAAGGAACAAAGTGCTAACACATGGAATAACGTGGATGAATCTTGAAGACCTTATGTTGAGTGAAGCAAGCCAGGCACTGAAGGATGAACAGTATATGACCTCACTGATCTGAACTAAGGAAAGTGAGCAGTCTCTGAGAACCATTGTCTGAAAGATAGGTTAACAAAGGAGAGTAAGAGAAGAGCAGGCTTTGAGCCATCTCCCATATGGACATAATCTATGGTAAAGGGATAGAGTGTGGTTGCATGTTGGGGGATGGGGCAGATGAGTGGTGGTGTTCCTGGGTTTGGTGGTGCAGCACTGGGGGGTGGGTGGATTAGGAAGTGCTGGTTCAAGAGAACTCTTTGGCGAGTTGTGTTTTCTTGTTTAAACAGAGACCAATCCGTGTGGATTGTTCATTTCCATTCAGGTTCTTAAACACAGATTAACAGGCAAAGGGAGACTCAGCAGCCTGGAGAGCTTCCCGCTTCAGGGCTCTGACTCCAATCAGAAGACCCGGGTTTCAATCCTGGCCCCTTCTGGCTGTGTGGCCTTGGGGAAGTGAATTCCCTTCTCTGAGCTTCCGTCTACCAACGGGGAGCCCAGTAGTCACTGCAACTGCCATGGAGACTTTTTGGCTCTCAGTAAGTGTTCAATAAACGCTATCCCATGTCCTGCCATCACTCAGGAGAGCCCTGTGGGTGTTTGGCTACAGGTGACAGATGAGCTGCCTCCTGCCCTCCTTACCCCGTGCCTTAGAACTCATCCACGCTTTCATTCATAAAACATTTATCGAGGTCGGGTATGTCCCAGGCTCTGGGGATTCGAACACAGAGCAAGCAAGACAAGGTCCCCTGCCCTCTTGCTATTTAACTTTCTAATGAGGAGAAAATAGTTTAAGAGAATAGGAGTGAATGAATCAAGCAAGTAAAATGCTAATTTCTAGGAAAAGGACCACATTCAGCTTCAGAGTAAATAAATAAATACATGTTAAACCAGAGTCAAGAGGACGTTGAAGAATTGTCTTTCCTGGGATTTGGTCTCCTCCCCTATGAGCCTCCAGAATTGCTGAATTTCTCTCAAGGGAGTAGATGGTTTTGATGTAAGTTCTGTAAGGTAAGTGAGATAGTTATAAAGCAATGTTTGTAACCCAATTGTCCATCAACAGATGAATAGAGAAACAAAATGTAGTCTATCCTTATAATGGAATATTATTCAGACATAAAAAGGAATGAAATTCTGATACTTCATACAACATGGATGAACCTTAAAGACACAATGTTGAGTGAAATGAGCCAGAAAGGGGCAGATATTGCATGATCTCACATATATGAAATACCTAAAACAAGCTCATCCCTAGAGACAGAAGTAGATTAGTGATTGCCAGGACCTAGGGGGGAATGGGGTGTTCATTATTGCTTAATGGGCACAGAGTTTCTGTTTGGGGTGATGAAAATATTTGGGTGATGGTAGCACAACTTGTGAATGTAATTATATCACTGCATTGTACATTTGAAAGTGGTTAAAATGGAAAATTTTTACTTGTAAATATGTTACTACAGTTAAAAGATTTTTAAAAACTGGTGTTTGTCTGGAAAATAGCCAGTCCTACAGATCCTGCCATCTGTCTGTGACTGACAGACTTCTGAGTGAGTGAGACAGGTCCATAAGCCAATCCAAAGGATGTGTAGTGTAAAGAGAGCAAATGGGACTTGTAACTTAACAGGCATCTTAAAGTAGGTACAACATTTCTATTGAAAAGCCATAGCCTTGTCGAGTTTACTATTAACTAGACCTTTTACTTCTTTCTTTGTAAAGAAAATCTCTCTATTTTTTTTTTTTTTTTTTGAGGTACCAGGACCCAGGAATTGAACCTGGGACCCCATATGTGGGAAGCGGGTGCTCAACCACTGAGCCACATCAGCTTCCCTGAGTTGGTTTTTTCATTTGTTTTGCTTGTTTTTCATTTTTGTTTTTAGGAAGCACCGGGAGCTGAACCCGGGACCTCCCGTGTGGGAAGCAGGCGCTCAACCACTTGAGCCACATCCGCTCCCCTGTCTCTATTCTTAATAGCCAAGAAACTTAAAAGCAACAGACACAATGTGTATCTTAAATGTTAACCGGAGCAGAAAACTAGAAAAACTCTCTCCACCCCATTCAAAGAAATGTTCAGGCTGTGATTAATTTTCTTTGTTTCAAATCCTAACTGTGGCTAATCCTCTTTGTTTCAAACCTGTATAAAAGCTGTAGAAAACCTCTTGACGGGGAAGCACATTTGGGATCGATTAGGTCTCCTGTCCTCCACCAGCCAATAAAACTTCTTTCCCTTCCCAGCCTAGTTTGGTGTGTCTGTGAATCCTGACACCCCAGGAGAATGATCCCAGCCAAGGACCATCTCAGCCCCTCTTCAGATGTCTGCGCCTGATGTCCAGTACCCACACCTCCAACAGGTCCCGGCCTCGGAAACCCAGGCTTGCAAAGGTGGGGGAAACTGACTCAGGATTTGGAATTAACTGAAGGGGGCCATTTACAAGTAAGGGATTGAAGGCTGCTTTTTTTTTTTTTTAATGAGCTAGAGATCCACCACATCCATCTAGTGTAGATGGTAATCATAAAGTTAACAGAGGACTGTCATGCCCCCAAAATCCATGTCTTCCTGGAACCTCAAGTTGCAAGAAATAGGGTCATTGCAGGTGTAATTAGTTAAGGATCAAGATGAGATCATATCGGATTAGAGTGAGCACTAAATCCAGTGATGAGTGTCCTTATAAGAAAATGGAGGCAGAGATCCGAGTGATACTGCCACATGCCAAGGAACTCCTAGAATAACCAGGAGCTGGAAAAAGCAAGGAAAGACCCTCCTCTAGAGCCTTCAGAGAAAGCACGGCCCTGGTGACACCTTGGTTTGGACTTTTGGCCTCCAGAATTGCGAGGGAAACAGGTTTCTGTTATAAGCCAGCAAGGTTGTGTTTACTTGTTGCAGCAGATGCATGAAACTGATACAGTCTCTAAGAAGAATGCAAGTGTCAGGCTCCAAGGGGACCAAGCAGATGGTGCCAGTTAGATGGAGGACCAGCATCCCATGGGAAGACAAGGGTGGAAGGGCATCCCAGGCAGGGGGTATTGCACAAGGAAAGGCATGGAGATGGGTGGGGAGAGGAGAAAGGGAAACAGCCTGACTGTGAAGGGCTCTGAGTAATCACCCTGGGAACTGGAAAGGAAGCTGGGGTGGCTGCGGGGCTATTGGTGATGCTGACTGTATCTGAGGAGCCCAGACCTCTCTCTCCTGCAAGCTTCTGGCTTATTGCATCAGGAGAAAGCCCCGATCTGGGAGTTTTTAAGACATGGAATCTCGTCCCTGTATCAGTCAGGCTAGGCTAAGTGCGCTGCAGTAACGAGTGGTGACCTTACTATCTAAGTGGCTGACAACCACAAAGCTTCATTTCTTGGTCAGGTTTATGCCCATCATGGGTCGGCAGTAGCTCTGTCCTAGGGGTATTCCTCACCGCAAAGCCAAGGTTGAAAGAGAATCTCTCTGGGCTGGGCATCTTTTTTATGGCAAGGACCAATCAAAGACGGCAAAGCTACCCAAGGCTCCTGAGGCTCCTGCAGAGAGATGGGGCATGTCAATTCCTATCACATTACATTGGCCCAAGCCTGGCTTTAAGGGAGTGGGAATTAGAATCCTCCTGCAGTGTTTTCGTTTCCTGCATGCTAAATCCAATACCATGCAATGGGTTGGCTTCAACAAGGAGATTTTATTGGCTGACAGTTTTGAAGCTAAAAGGAATCCAAAATCTAGACATCATCAAGGTGATGCGTTCTCCCAGAAGACGGTGGCATTCTGGGGCTGGCTGCCGGCAACCCTTGGTCCTTGGCTTTTCTGTCACATGGCAATGGCTTCTCTTTTCTCTTCCAGGTCCTGCTGGCTTCCAGCTTTGGCTGCCCCTTCTGGCTTTTTCTCCGTGTGTGACCCTCCCTATGAGGTCTTCAGTAATATGATTAAGAGCCTTTCTGATTCAGTCGGGCTACACCTGAACTGAAGTAGCCACATCAAATGTTCTTCCTTACAAGAGTTCACAGCCATGGGAATGGATTAAGTTTAAGAGTATGTTTTTCTGGGGTACACTCCAAGCTACTACAATACAGGGAATGACCCATGATTTTTCCTCGTGTATTTCTTCATTGCAACAGATGCCAGAAAGGAGATAACGAGTGAGTAGTCCTTGAGCCAAGGAAAGGACCAAGGGCTTTGGAGAAACATCATTTATTGTTGCCTCTGGGAACTCAAAACCCAGAGAGGGCAGGGACAGGGCAGAGGTCACACAGCAAAGGGTCAGCATCAATCCCAGGATCTGGAGTGTCGCGGCCGGGGTCAGCAGCTCTGCCGCGTCTCACAGATGAAAACGGAGGACTCCGATTCACAAGGGAAGTCCTTCCAGCGTCCGTGGTGGACCATCATCACACAGGTTGAGTTGGTTCCATCGTCGTGCAGCTCCTCGAAATTTCCATTGCTACGAAGGGATGCCCACAAACCCTCATCAGAGGGACGAGTGCCTGGAACCCCCAGCCCTGAAGCTCTTGAGGACCCCAAGACTCATCTTACAGGAACCATCGGGTCAACCCCTTTCCGTTTGCCAAGAGGAGAAACTGAGCTCAGGTGAGAACAGTGATGAGGCCAATCTTCAGACAAGCAGAGCAGACCTGGGCTGAGGGTCTCTGGCTCCCTACTGCCCCAGCCCAGTGGCCCTCTCCCCTTCCCCGATGGCCAGCCCAAAGCCAGAGAGACGCTCAGCGCTGCCACTTGCTATCTTTGAGCTGAGGAAGCTGCCTTAATGCTGCTCAGCCTTCATTCCCTCTTTTGCAAATGAGAATATGATGCTTGATGCACCTAAGGTGCCTGGCACACAGCAGGTGCTCAGACTGTGGACAAGCTCACCAACGAGATGACTTCTGCCCTGGGTCTGGACCTGAACAGAGCAGTTGACCAGGTAAGAAGAGGTGAGGCAAGCAAAGGCAGCGTGTGAGGCTGCAGGTAAATGCAAGGAAGGCACGCTCAACCAGAACTTTCTGGGTAGCTGGAGAGCCCGAAGAAGGTCACGGGCACGGTGGGAAGCACGAAGGGTGAAGTTTGCAGTTGGACAGTATTCAGGACAGCCTTGTGTGACATTCGGGAACCAGGGATTCGTTAAAGCCTCTTCAGATCCACAGGTAGTGTCAGTAAAGACCAGGTGAGAGTCAGATACCAATGTCCATCCAGAGACAAGCAGGTCTGAGCTGGGGCAGAGGAGATGGGGATTGGGGAAGCAGACACGGAGTGACTCAGTAGGTGTCTGACGGTTACCAGCTGAGCAGAAACGTCAGAGAGTAGAACTATGGGGGGATGGTGAAAGACCTCGAAGGTCAAACTGAAGAGTTCAGTGTTGACCATCCAGGCATCACGTCCTGCAATGCCAGACATGCCAGGGGCTCTACCCAAAATGTTTGGCTGTTGGCAAGGGTGTCACAAAGGTAAGTGAAGGGGGTGGAATGGTAGGCCACCAAAAGATAAGCCCAAGTCCTAATCCCCAGAGCTTGTTAATGTATCTTATTTGGTAAAAAAAAAAAAAGGTTCTTTGTTGATGTAATTAAGGGAAGAATCTGGAAATGAAGTGATCCTGGATTAAAGCGGGCCCTAAATCCAATGACAAGCATCCTTAGAAGAGAAGAGAAGGGGAAAGAACACACGGAGGGAAGGCCACGTGAAGAAGGAGAGACAGATTGGAGTGATGCATCTGCAAGCCAAGGAATGCCAAGGCTTTCCAGCAAACACCAGAGGCCCAGAGAAAGGCATGGAAGGGATTCTCCCTCCGAGCTTCCAGAAGAAGCAAAGCTTGCTGACACCTTGATTTCAGACTTCCAGCCTTCAGAATTGCGAGAGAATAGACTTCTGTTGCTTGAAGCCACCCCGTTTTTGGTGATTTGTTGTAACAGCTCTAGGAGACTAATACACTTGGCAAGTGCTATATTGTTACACTTCTCCTAAATAGGCCCAGTGCTCATTAGCATATTCAAGGCTCTGAGAAGTCCTGCAACAAAGAAACTTGTCTGATGGATAACCCATTGTTTCTCAAGTAATTAACCTGGGAACACTCTTCTCAAATTACAAAATAATAATAACTGGGATAGTAAGATTTATGTCTATGGGTAAATAAATAGTTGTGAATAAATGAAAGGGGCACATTTAGATGATCACAAATCAATTCTTGAAGGCCCTACTGGCTTCTGGGGGAATGGCCATCTTGGGTGGAAAAGGGCGCCTGTGTTCCAGACAAGGACACTCACGTGTAGGTTGGGGCAGAACCGTCAGTCCATCTGTGGGTACCTCCTTGGCCCTTTTTGAAGAGGCCTATCCAGTGTGTCACCTGCTCAGTTGGCGTCAGGAAGTCCTGGATGGAGAGAAGCCTTGTTTGGGCAACAGAATTCCATCATAACTTGCCAGGCTGGAGGGAGGGGGCTGAGAAGGACTAGGGTGCAGAGACACCCCTGAGTGAGATGGCAGATAAACACTGCCACAGAGAACGCTCACTTTGAATCCTGGCTGCAAATCCCAGATCCGCTGCATACAATATTTAAGACCTCAGACACGTTGCCCCACCCTTGGCTTCCTCACCTGCAGAAAGAATGGAGTCCCCACCTTCTAGAACATTCTCAAGATTGAAAGGGTCTGTTGTGTAAAGCGCCTGACCACTAGAAAGAAAAGATGGACAAATACTGGCTGTGAGTGTCCTTTACAAAGGCCAGTGGCTGTCAGTGAGGAGTCCAGCTCTTGGCCAGAATTCCTAGGTGTGATCCTTCAGATCTGGCCATAGGCTGCTGCAAAGGCTCCACCTGGCCGGCCTCACAGGGAGAGCTGCCCTCTCCGCACGGTCTGGGTGACAGCCTGTGCATTGCAGCCCCTGCGAGGCGCTGAGGTCAACAAGGAGCTCTTACAAATATCTGCATTCCAAAGCCTTCTCCAGGCACCTGTGGAAAGGCCTTATTAGAGGAAGGGGAAACCTTGAAGATACTTTTCTCCGCTTTGACTCAGACTTTTCCACTCCCTGGCGGGGGAACAGAGCACGTGGGAGCTGGCACTTTCTCCAATGAATCTCTTATTTATGCTCTCAGTCAGTGAGACTTGGTTGTTACTTTCTCTTTGGCTTGTTGTCTTAATAGGCTACTGCAACACTTGGCAGCTAAGCTCAGCTCTTGATAGGGCAAGGAGTTTGGTCTGTGGCCTGTAGGAATAATCCCAGCAGGTGACTCCATCCAAAGGCCCTACTGTGTGCCAAGCCTTGTTCTAGACCCAGGAGACCCAGAGATGGTTCAGATCTGACCCCAGACTCGTGGTCACGCAGCCCTAGTGCAGTATGAAATGCTGTGTTGGAGGTCTCGATGGTGCTACAAGAGGATGTGGAGGAAGGGGTGTTTTTGTTAGGGTTTTCATGGATGTGTAAGAGTTCTCCGTGCAGTCAATAAGGGAAAGGGCGTTTCCAGCTGAGTGACCCAGATGAATAAGGACTTGGAGGCAGGACCGCAAGGCACAGAGCTATTCCCTGTATGTCAGAGCAGTGAAGGTGGGTTGGGGCAGGACAAGGCAAGTCCTGAAGACCATTCCAGGGTTATTATGCTAGATGCCAAAAAGGACAGAGATACAAACCCTAAAATTCTTGAAAAATGCCCCCCCCACGGTCCTGCCTCCCTCTTTCCTACCTGTTCTGCTTGGCTGTTGATGATAACCAGGTGTGCTTGCTTCTGGGCACAAGAATCATAGGCCTGGGTCCAGGTGAGGTTGTCAGCGGAGAAGAAATAGCAGGAGCCCTGAAAAGCTTTCCAGGCTGGGGAGCAGGGCTGGCAGGAGGATTCTGTGAGGATAGAGCTAGGAACAAAGTTGGCAGATCCAGCCTTCCACTCGGTGAAGAACCATGTCACCCACCACCCACGGATGGCATCTGCTTGAATACACCCAACAACTGGGAACTCACTACCCAGCCAGCTCGTGCTTCCCATTACTGGACCATATCAGAAGGACAGAGGGAAGCAAAATAGATCTTATATTCAGTGAGAAAAAGAAAGTGACTCAAAAACTAGTATGAATAATAGGCTACCTTTTACATAAAATGGGGGGCGATGTTTGGTTTTCCTTACTTGCTTAAAGAAACTCTGGAAGATACGGACTATAGTCAGTAGCAATACTTTGACGATGCTCTTTCATGATGTGTTAACAGACGTTTCACAGCAGTGCAGGGTGTTTGTGGTGAGGGGATGTGTGGGAGCCCTGTGTGATGTTATGCACGTTTGTTTTGTAAGTTCACGATGTTTACTGAACACTTATAGTTTATGTATGTTCATGTGTGAATGATATACTTTGATAAATTGTTTTTAAAAAGTAATTTCCAAGAAAAAAAAAAAAAAAAGAAAAGAAACTCTGGAACAGTCGTTCTCAACCAGGGGTGATTTTACTGCTGCCACCCCCAGGGGCCAGTTGGTAATGTCTGAAGACACGTTTTTGGTTGTCACACTGGGGAGGGGGTGATATTGGTGTCTTGTGGGGGTGGCGGCCGGGTATGATGACATTCTACAGTGCACAGGATGGCTCCCACCTCAAAGGATTGTCCAACCCCTAATGTCAATAGTTCTGAATTTCAGAAACCCTGCTCTAAAGGAATTTTTTTTTCATATATATTTTTAAAAGATCCTTAGATTACATAAATGTTACACAAAAATTGCAGGGATTCGCATGTTCCCCACCTCCCACACCTCCCACAACCCCCCACATAAGCATCTTTCATTAGTGTGGCTCATCACCTGCAATGGATACACACATCCTGGGGCTTTGCCACTAAGCATGGACCATAGTTCACATTGTAGACCCCACTCTCTTCCACACAGTTCTGCATGGTGTATGCTGATGTAAAATGCCCTAGATCTGTCATTGTAATGTCACTCAGGACAATTCCCAAGTCCTGAAAAAGCACCTGTATTGCAACTGCTTTTCCCTCTCTCTGCCCCGAAAGTGTCCGGTGGCCACTGGCTCCACCTCACTGTTGTAGTTTCTTCCATTGCTTGAATCACAATATGTCTACAACAGAATACCAGTAAGTCCACTCTAGTCCATAGCTCTTCCCCCAATCCTGAGGAATCTGGGATGGTGATGTCCACTCCACCTCCAAGTAAGAGGGGGCTTGTATCCCATGGATATGGTGGATGGGATTATCCTGCCTGCAGCTGCAGGCTCTCTCCATTCCCTGGGATGGCCGCTGCCCATCATCGTCTCCTCACCAGATGACTTGGGTGAGTCCATTGAGCTGTAGAGTAGGAGTTGCAGCTCCACCGAGATTCCAGGCACAGCTGGCACACAGGCAGGCCAGAGGCTCCAGTCTCTGGAAGTACACCTACAAACTCCAGCATCACATATAGGTTTGAATAGAAGGGACTGATGGACCATGTGCAGGGAGGACTCACTTGAGTCCAACTCTGTCACTCTCAGGAGCACAGACTCCAAAGCAGAGCCCACTGATAAGGCATCAATCTCTGGGGCCATCCCCCCCCCCATATCCTGGGAACATGGAGGCAAGAGCTCAGGGGTGGAAGGGGAATGTCCACCGATGTAATCTCTATTTATCTATTGAATCCATCCATCATCCATCCATCCATCTATCCATTGTCTAGCTATCCATCCATCATCTAACTACCCATCCATTATCCAACCATCCATCATCTATTATCTATCCACCTATCCACTCATCCATCCATCATCTACCCAGCCATCATCCACCCATCCATCCATCATCTATCTATTATCTGTCATCCATCCATCTGTCAATCCATCTATCCATCATCTAACTACCCATCCATCATCCATCCATCCATCATCTATCTATTATCTATCCATCCATCCATCCATCATCCATCCATCATCTATCTACCCATCCAACATCAACTATCCATAATCTATTATCTATCTATCCATCCACCCATCCATCCATCCATCATCTATCTACCCATCCACCCATCCATCCATCATCTATCCATTTATCTATATCATCTCTATATTAATCCATCCATCCATATATCCACTGTTTGTATATCTGTATCTATCTATCTATCTCTCTAATCATCTATCGAATGAATTTATCATCCACTCAACCAAAAGCTACATTTAAAATACTCAGCCCCAGGGCCACCACCAACAGACCCCAATCCAATAGGTTTGGTTAGCAAACTCTGCAGGTACCAGAATCTGCAAAGAACCAAATTTTGCAAGACCTATTGTGTTGATTAAAAGAGGAAGCTCTGGATCCTGAGAAGCTCTCTCGAGGAAAAAAGACTGAACTCCCCCTTATTTTCAGCTGAGACATAGGACGATGAAGTGAGCTGCCCAAAGTCACGAGCGACACCCAGGTTGCCTTGATGGCCTTGTTCTTTCTGGAATTCCCCCACTGCCAACACAGGCCATTTCCCTCTTCGCAATATTCTGCTAGTACTAAAAAGGCCTTTGGCTTTGGGGTCCCCCTCTGTGACCCACTGCTGCAGGTGTTGAAGGAGTAGAGCCCCTTACCCTCCCCCACTCCCCACCTCCCACCTCTCCTTCTCTCACCGTTGACTGCCCTCATGCTCTCTATTTGCCGGAAAATTTCGCCCCGAATGAAGTCCCGGTCGTGTCCAGCATCTGCCAGCCCCTGTGTCACTGGGAGACCCAAGGAGAAAGGGCAGGTAAGAGTCCTGGCAGGGAGAAGGGGCTTGCTTAGGGGAAGGGGCGACCCTTTTTGACCCTCACTCACCTTTTCTCTGCAGTTGAGTGACTTCCTCCTGCACCTGCTTGGTCTTCTCTAAGACTGGTGAGAGGCACAAGCAAGCTGGAGTTGCTTCCTGCCTCCCCAAACCCCGAAAGCCAAGGCTTCCTCCCAGCCCCAGAACAAGGCAGTTTGGGGTTCTGGAATGCCCCACCCACTACGTAGATGAGGCAATCAAGGCCCAGAGAGGCAAAGGAGCACGTCCACGGTAACCGGCTGGTGAATGGTGAAGACTCAGGTTGCAGAGTCGGCTCCCTGTCCTGTTTATGGGGGACCCTGGACTTCCAGCCCCAGCTGGAGGTTTGGCTTTGGGGCAGCACTTACCAACGACTTGGACTAATTCCTGCTGCTTCTTTAGCCATTGCAGACCCCCCCCCCACCAATGCCTCTGAGGCTGGATAAGGAGGTCAACTGCCTCCTGTTACCATTTTCTCCCCCGGAACACAACACAGACTAGCGTTCCAGGTGTGCTCCCCTCCTGCCCAGCCCCGTGGGCCCCCTGTACAGGTTGTGCCTGCTTTCCCGAGGTCCCCCACAGATCCGGTGGGCTCACCTTTGGGAAGAAACAGGCTGAGGATAACAACCAAGAGGAGCAGGATCAGACACACAACCACACAGAGATACTTCCAGGTCTTCACCTGGGGCTTCTGTCCCGAGCACCCTGGGGGGAAAGCAAGTCAGCTTCCCCCGGGATGCCCGAGGCTCCTCCCAGACCAGGAGCCTCCCTCCCCCCAATTCTGGGTTTCCTGATGAATGCACCTGGATAGAGAAGCCCAGCCTTCTGGGATGAGGAGGGGTCTACAAGATGGATGGGAACTCAAGCTTTCCCTTCCCCACCCCTGTGTTTAGAGTTTGGGAGTAAACCCAGCACCCGGCTCTTTGCTGGTGGGAAATAGTCCCAGCTTCTTGACTCACCAGCTTGCCACAGCCTGCGGGGAGGGTTGGGTTTCACAGCTGTGAACTCCTTGGGGTCCCCCCAACCTCCACCTTTGTCTTCACTCATGGCCACGGCTCACTCTGCTCCGAGAGGCCCCTGTTCTGCAGGGTTACTCTGGGTGACTCCACCCAGCCCTTGGAAGGAAACGTCCTCCCCCATAACTCTTCTTTTCTTCCTTCCTGGCTCAGCACGGGACCCAAGCTCTCTAGACGGCTGCCCATCAGTGAACGTGGTGGAGGAGAGGACCCGGGTGCCCAGAGCCGAGGGCAATGGGCAGAGAGCTGCCTCTGCAAAAGTATTTCTTTCCAAGGTGGCTGAGACACAAAGCAGCCGGGACCTGAACCCCAAATCCTGGTACTACAGCACCTCTGCCACACTCTGCAGCTTCACCTGAAAAGAGCAGGACAGAGTGTAAACTACAATGTAAACTATAATCCATGGTTAGTGGCAGTGCTGCAATGTGGGTTCATCAATTATACCAAATGTACCACACTAACGAAGGAAGTTGTTAACGTGGGAGTGAGGGAAGGGGAGGGGTGGGGCATATGGGAATTCTCTATATTTTTTATGTAACATTTATATCATCTAAAGTTTTCTTTAAAAGTAATTAATTAATTAATTAATTTTTTAAAAAGAGTTTTCTGGTTCTCACAACTTAGAGAAGTATTTGTATGACGCTTGGATCCTGTCCAGTGCCATTTCCTGACCCCATGCATTCATTTACTCATCTAGCCTGCTAGCTAACTAGCTGTTTGCTATTTCCAAGTTTTAAAATTTTGAGTATAATGCAACAGAGAAGGAAGAAGGAACCCCACATCTATTGCCTGCCTTCTACTTGTCAAACATGGCACTTTGGATGCCTTATCTCGTTTCTTCTTTACAAAACTAAGATAGAGACTATTTATGATGGGCTGAAGGCTCAGAGCAGTTAAAACAAAAACCCAATAAGAAGCACAGCTAGGAGACTTTCCTCCCTGACTCCATTTTCCATTACTCCCGGCTGCTTTATGAACATCAATACTACGTACTTAGAGAAAAAGAAGAAGAAGAAAAAATAAAATGAACCACTTATTTTGCATGTCATCTTGCAATCATAAGCCACACGTGTAAATATTTTACACAATTTGGCCATTGCATATTGCAGTCATAAATCTGTCCCCATGCTTCTGGGTAACCTTTTTCAGTCGGGAAAAAGTTCTCAAGCTCATTAGTAAACAAGGAAATGCAAGCTGGATGACAAAGAGATGTTGTGTGCATATCAGATTGCGGCAAAGCAAGAAGTCCAACATCAAATGTGGGCGAGGATTTGGAGAAACAGTCATCCATTGCCTGTGAGAGTGTGAACTGACACAACCATTCTGGAAAAGAGTTTTGCATTAGTAAAGTCTGTCCGTGGGGAAGTTATAGGAAGTGGCCTCAAATGACCAGGTTTTAGGGCAGAGCTTGTGGGGTGATCCTGGGAGAAGAGGTCAGCCCTGCTGTAGCTGGGAGCTGGACCAGCCGTGGAGTTCTACCACCACCCAGGAAAGAGACTTACCATCCCTATCACCCACCTCTCTCTAAGCCAAACTCAGCATATGAATACATTACCTTCTCCCCAGCGTGGGACATGACTCCTGGGGATGAACCTCCCTGGCAACAAGGGATTACTACCAAGTGCCAACTGGCAATATGACTGGAAAAAGACCTTGAATAAAGGGGGGAAAAGGTAAAGACAAAAGAGTTCATGTGGCTAAGAGACTTCAAAGAGAGTCAGGAGGTCATCCCAGAGGTAACGCTTACGCACACCTCAGTAGGATCTCATAGATCACCAAAGTGGATACTACCCCACACACAGGGGCTCCTGAGGGCTCTGGAGACACCCAGGTCCTATATAAGGGGGGATAGCTCCAGAGATTGACACCTTATCAGTGGGCTCTACTTCAGAATCTGTGCTCCTGAGAGTGACAGAGTTGGATTCAAATAAGTCCTCCCTGCACATGGTCCATCAGTCCCTTCTATTCAAACCTATATGTGCTGCTGGAGCTTCTAGGTGTACTTCCAGAGACTGGAGCCTCTGTCCTGCCCATGTGCCAGCTGTGCCTGGAATCTCGGTGGAGTTGCAACTCCTACTCTACAGCTCAATGGACTCACCCAAGTCACCTGGTGAGGAGATGATGATGGACAATGGCCATCCCAGGGAATGGAGAGAGCCTGCAGCTTGCAGGCAAGATAATCCCATCCATCTTATCCATGGGATATAAGTCCCCTCTCACTTGGAAGTGGAGTGGACATCACCATCCCAGACTCCTCAGGATTGAGGGAAGAGCTATGGACTAGAGTGGACTTAATGGTATTCTGTTGTAGACATAATGTGATTCAAGCAATGGAAGAAATTACAAGAGTGAGGTGGAGCCAGTGGCCACTGGACACTTTGGAGGCAGGGAAGGGAAAAGCAGTTGTAATAATACAGGTGCTTTTTCAGGACTTGGGAATTATCCTGAGTAACATTACAATGACAGATATAGGCCATTTTATATCAGCATATAACATGCAGAACTCTGTGGGAGAGAGTGTAGTCTACGATGTGAACTATGGTCCATGCCTAGTGGCAAAGCCCCAGGATGTGTATATCCATTGCAGGTGATGAGCCACACTAATGAAAGATGTTTATGTGGGGGGTTGTGGGAGGCGGGGAACATGGGAATCCCTGTAATATTTGTGTAACATTTATATAATCTAAGCATCTTTACATATATATATATATAACATTTATGTAAGCAAATGCACATATATGCATATATATTTATATATCATTTTACAAATATTGGTTTGTAATGTGAAAATTTTTATTTTTACCCACAATAAAAATTTTTTTAAATAAAAAATAAAAAGTAAAAGAATATATTTGATATATATACATGCCACTTCTTGTACATCAGCCATACTCCCATAAAGTAATAACAAAGGCCAAAAGGAGAAAAGTACAGTTTATAGTATTACAGATAGAGTTGAACTCCATGCATGACTTTTCCTTCTCTCCTCAAGGGAGCTGCTCTCCTGAATTTCTCTTTCTTGTGTCCCTAATGCTTTTAAAATTTACATAAATAACATCATTCTATACATCCTCCTGAAACTTTCTGGGTTTCTTGTTTTGTTTTGGTTTTGCTCAGGATTATATTTTTAAGATTTATGCCTGTCTATGCATGAGACTCAATTTCATTCATTTCCAGAGCAATATAGGATCCCATCGTGGGAATTTTTTTCTATTGTCCTGGTGATGGACCTTTAAGCATTTTCAAAGTTTCCACCACTGCGAACCGTGTTAATGTACATTCTTGAACACCTCTTCTTATGAGCTCACATGGGGGCCTCTGCAGGGTGTAAAGGTCAGGGTGGCATTGCTAGGTTTTAGGATACGTGCATTTTCAACTTTTCCAAATAGTCCCAAGTTGTTCTCCAAAGTGGTTTTGCAAATTTGCTCTCCCACCAGCAGTGGATAGGCATTTCTTCACTCCACATTCTCAAGACCTCTTGGGAGACGTTGTCACTCGTCTCGGGTGATGGTTGTGAAGTGGCATCTCCTTGTGCGTTCTGATGATCGGTGAGGTTGATCTTGGATCAGAGGGAAAATTGCTAGAGAGGACATCTGAGGGGGTGCAACTGGAGACATTTGCATCTAGACTATATGTTTTATACTAATATTATCAGTAGTGATACATTTCTTGAATTTGAATTTGACAGGTTGGCTGTGTTAATAAAAAGAAAATTCTTTTGCTCTTAAAAGAAACACAGAAAAGTATTTAAGGGTAGAGGGGAGGTAACATGTCTGCAAATTACCCTCGAATGGTTCAGGGGTGGGGGGAGAGAGAGAGAGAGAGAGAGAGACAGAGAGAGAGAGAGAGACAGAGAGAGAGAGAGGGCAAATGTGACAAAGATGTTACCAACTGGTGAAACTGGGGAACGGATTGCTTGCAGGATTTCTCCATAAAAATCTAGCAACTCTTCTGTAAGTTTGAAATTACTTCAAACTTAAGTTTTCAAAAAGTGATAACTTCAGGGATGTACGCATAAGTGAAAACTTGTTGACGTGTACGCTCTAAATAGGTGAAGTTTATTGTACACGAATTATACCTCAATTAAGCTGTTTTATATCATTATATACGAATATCCATATATATAGTCAGATCCATATCATATATATAATTAATGCAGTAAATCTGTAATTAAAAACCTTTCCACAAAATTTTAAAAAAGAAAGAATGGGGAGGGAAGGGAAAGCACAAAGGCAGAGAGCTGTGCAAGGAATGTTGTGTCGGGGAAGAAGGACACGCCTCGTGGAGATGCGAAAACTACGAGAGAATAACGGGGCGCGCTGGGAACCCCTCGGTGGGGGTAGGTTGAATCCTCTGCATTTTCCCGCCTGGGTGCCAGTCGTCCGCCCCGTAGGGTGCGCTCCCGGGTCCGGCCGCTGGGGGGCGCCGGTACTTCGCAAACCCCCTGGGACGGTCCTTCCAGGATGCCGTGACGTCAGTTTCCTCCCCAGGCCCAGCGTCCCAGGCCCGCAGCAGTGTGCTTTCTCGAAGCCTCCACAAACGCTCAAGAACCGGGATTTAAACCACTAAAAGCCACACCGCTTAATATTGCAAAAGCAGAGCCCGTAAACGCTAGAGTGGCCTGTCCTCCAAACCTAACGTGGTTTACTGTAGCATCCCCCCAAGATGCCAGGACGTCCGAAAGCTCCTTGGGGGTGAGCAAGAATCCCGGGAGATGCGCAATGCGTACCTGAGTCTTGACGGCAGCTTGGTAATTTCAAAAGGAAAATACAAGGATCCTTTCTATGATTTTTCTATTTTATTTTATTTGTCATGTTGTGCAACCACCACCTCCGTCCGGTTCCAAAACGTTTCCCCAGCCCAAAATAAAGCTCCACCCCCTTTAAACATTCACTCATCACACCTCTCCACTCGAGCCCCTGGAAGCCACCTACCCGCTTTCTGTCTTTGTGGATTTGCTTATTCTGGACACTTGACACAAACAGAACCGTGCAATAATAAGTGACTTTTCTGTCTGGCTCTTTTCACTTAGCACAACGTTTTCAAGTTCATCCACATTGCAGCAGGCAAGAGGACGTCATTCCTTTTAGCTCAACTCTTTAAAAAGTTCTTTCCTCTTAGGTAACATACAAATGACAGAAAACTGCTTTTTTTTTTTTTTTTTTAGGTGGTACCAGAGATTGAACCCAGGACCTCATACACGCAAAGCAGCTGCTGAAGCACTGAGCCACACCTGCTCTGCAGAAAGTTCCTGTTTTCACCACTTGAAGTGTGCAATTCAGTGACACTGATGACATTCACGATGGTGTGCTGCCATCGCCACCATCCATTACCAAAGCCTTCCATAGTCCCAAACGGAAGCCCTGTAGCCCTTAAGCACTCCCCGTTCGTCCCTGCCCCAGCCCCTGGTAAGCTCTGCCTCACTTTCTTGCCTTTATGAATTTGCCTAGTTTAGGTATTTCGTAGAAGAGGGGAATAATAAACAATAGGTGTCCTTTCCGTATCTGGCTTCTTTCCCTTATACGGTGTTTTTGAGGTTCACCCATGTCGTGTGTATCAGAACCTCATCCCTCAATCGGATCAAAATCCCAATCCCTGCAGCTTCCTGCCTAAGTGATCTTGGGTAAACTTCTCAACCAACAGCTGAACTAGTTCCCTAGACTTCAGGGAAGTCTAGGAGTAATTCATGAAATTACATATATTTAAAAATAAAAAGACCCTTATTCCTCGAGAAGAACAGCAACCTTGGGATCTAAGGCCCCTCTCGGTGGGAGGCACAGCGGGCATCGCCGTCCCACGGTCCTCAAGACGGAAGAGGGACGGGCACTGCAGCTGTGGACTAGAGCCCGTTTCTCCTTCTTCTGGCAATGGAAGAACTTGTAACGTTGATGTAAAGACGGTGCCCACCAGAGGTTCTGAGATTAGGGAGGGGGAGGAATGGGTGCGACATGGGGCATTTGGGGGACATTGGAATTGTCCCGCATGACATTGCAATGACGGGTACAAGTCATTATATATATTTTTTGCAACCAATGAAACTGTGCGTGGCAAAGTGTAAGCTATAACGTGGACTGCAGTCCCCGGTTAGGAGCAGGGCTTCCGGCTCATCAGCCTAACAGAGGTCCCCACCAAGGAGGGATGCTGGTGGCGGCGGCAGTGGGGGGCGGGCAGGGAGGGCGCCCGGTGGGGAGCCGCTGTACTTTCCATGTAACATTTATGTAATTTAAAGCTTCTTTGAAAATAAAGAAAATGATGTTGAGGAGGGAGGAAGAGGAGGAGGAGGAGGA